>CAUDMG010002304.1:0-54860 GCA_958450375.1 Homarus gammarus | reverse complement strand
TCGTGCTTGTTATAATTATATTCGTGGTTGTTATTATCATGGTCGTGGTTGATATAATCATGGTCGTGATTGTTATAATCATGGTCGTGGTTATATTCATGGTCGTGCTTGTTATAATCATAGTCGTGGTTGTTGTACTCATAGTCGTGGTTGTTATAATCATGGTCGTGGTTGTTATAATCATGGTCGTTGTTGTAATCATGGTCGTTGTTATAATCATATTCGTGGTTGTCATAATCATGGTTCGTGGTTGTTATAGTCATGGTCGTGGTTGTCATAATCATGGTCGTTGTTATAGTCATGGTCGTGGTTGTCATAATCATGGTTCATAATCATGGTTCGTGGTTGTTATAGTCATGGCCGTGGTTGTTATAATCATGGTCCTGGTTGTTATAATCATGGTCCTGGTTGTTATAGTCATGGTCGTGGTTGTTATAATTATGGTTCGTGGTAGTTATAGTCATGGTCGTGGTTGTTATAATCATGGTCCTGGTTGTTATAATCATGGTCCTGGTTATTAGGTACTGTAAGTATCTAGTATACTATAGGAAGGAATAGAATAAAAGTTAGAATAATTAGTTAAAGAAATATTCGCCATAAGGTGAGGGTAAAATCATAAAAAAAAATTATTATGAATCACCGATGATCATTCCGAGATAAATTATATTATGAAGAGAAGTGACCTTGATTCTGGTTAGATTAGTCACCATCCGCTTAAGTCATCACCTGTGTTAAGTCATCATAGTCGTCATGTGCGTTAGTCAGTTTTAGGCCCATCTCACACGACTGACCGACCATCGATGTTCTATCCGCGCGCGGTTGTTACTTTTTAATGCATCTTATTATTTACGCTGGTGGATGAAAGACCAGCAACCCTCACTGACGCAGCTATGGTCAATTTGGTGTTATACTTGTTTATAAATGCCTTCTAATCTGTCTCAAGTCTGTCCGTCCTGTCTATTATCATCCCAACTGCCTGTGGGGGAGTTGATCCTGTAGGTGCAGCAGCAGCAGCAGGTGGTGGTGGTGGACTGTGGGGGAGTTGATCCTGTAGGTGTAGCAGGTGGTGGTGGTGGTGGACTGTGGGGGAGTTGATCCTGTAGGTGCAGCAGCAGGTGGTGGTGGTGGACTGTGGGGGAGTTGATCCTGTAGGTGCAGCAGCAGCAGGTGGTGGTGGTGGACTGTGGGGAGTTGATCTTGTAGGTGCAGCAGCAGCAGGTGGTGGTGGGTTGTGGGGGAGGTGATCCTGTAGGTGTAGCAGCAACAGCAGGTGGTGATGGTGGACTGTGGGGGAGATGATCCTGTAGGTGCAGCAGCAACAGCAGGATGGTGGTGGTGGACTGTGGGGGAGTTGATCTTGTAGGTGCAGCAGCAGCAGCAGGTGGTGGTGGACTGTGGGGGAGGTGATCCTGTAGGTGCAGTGGCAGCAGCAGGTGCGTGGTGGTGGACTGTGGGTGAGGTGATCCTGTAGGTACAGCAGCAGGTGGTAGTGGACTGTGGGGTAGTTGATCCTGTAGGTGCAGCTGCAGAGTGGTGGTGGACTGTGGGGGAGTTGATCCTGTAGGTGCAGCAGCAGGTGGTGGTGGTGGACTGTGGGGGAGTTGATCCTATAGGTGCAGCAGCAGCAGGTGGTGGTGGACTGTGGGGGAGTTGATCCTGTAGGTGCAGCAGCAGCTGCAGGTGGTGGTGGTGGACTGTGGGGGAGTTGATCTTGTAGGTGCAGCAGCAGCAGGTGGTGGTGGACTGTGGGGGAGTTGATCTTGTTGGTGCAGCAGCAGGTGGTGGTGGACTGTGGGGGAGGTGATCCTGTAGGTGCCGTGCCAGCAGCAGGTGGTGGTGGTGGACTGTGGGGGAGTTGATCTTGTAGGTGCAGCAGCAGTAGCAGCAGCAGGTGGTGGTGGACTGTGGGGGAGTTGATCTTGTAGGTGCAGCAGCAGTAGCAGCAGGTGGTGGTGGACTGTGGGGGTGGTGATCCTGTAGGTGCAGCAGCAGGTGGTGGTGGACTGTGGGGTAGTTGATTCTGTAGGTGCAGCTGCAGAGTGGTGGTGGACTGTCGGGGAGTTGATCCTGTAGGTGCATCAGCAATAGCAGGTGGTGGTGGTGGACTATGAGGGAGTTGATCCTGTAGGTGCAGCAGCAGAAGGTGGTGGTGGTGACTGTGGGGGAGTTGATCCTGTAGGTGCAGCAGGTGGTGGTGGTGGACTGTGGGGGAGTTGATCCTGTAGGAGCAGCAGCAGCAGGTGGGGGTGGTGGACTGTGGGGGAGTTGATCCTGTAGGTGCAGCAGCTGCAGCAACAGCAGGTGGTGGTAGTGGACTGTGGGGGAGGTGATCCTGTAGGTGCAGCAGCAGCAGCAGGTGGTGATGGTGGACTGTGGGGGAGTTGATCCTATAGGTGCAGCAGGTGGTGGTGGTGGACTGTGGGGGAGTTGATCCTGTAGGTACAGCAGCAACAGCAGGTGGTGGTAGTGGACTATGGGGGAGGTGATCCTGTACGTGCAGCAGCAGAAGGTGGTGGTGGTGGACTGTGGGGGAGTTGATCCTGTAGGTGCAGCAGCAGCAGGTGGTGATGGTGGACTGTGGTGGATGTAATCCTGTAGGTGCAGCAGCAGGTGATGGTGGTGGACGGTGGGGGAGTTGATCCTGTAGGTGCAGCAGCAGCAGGTGGTGATGGTGGACAGGTGAGGGATGGGATCCTGTAGGCACAGTGGCAGCAGCAGGTGGTATTGGTGGACTGTGGGGGAGTTGATCCTTTAGGTGCAGCAGCAGCAACAGCAGGTGTTTGTAGTGGACTGTGGGGGAGTTGATCCTGTAGGTGCAGCAGCAGCAGGTGGTGATGGTGGACTGTGGGGGAGTTGATCCTGTAGGTGCAGCAGCTGCAGGAACAGCAGCAGCAGCAGCAGGTGGTGGTAGTGGACTGTGGGGGAGTTCATCCTGTAGGTGCAGCAGTAGCAGCAGCAACAACAACTACAACAACATCAGCAGCAGCAGGAGCAGGGTGGTGGTAGTGTACTTTGGGGGAGTTGATCCTGTAGGTGCAGCAGCAGGTGGTGGTGGTGGACTGTGGGGGAGTTGATCCTGTAGGTGCAGCAGCAGCAGCAACAGCAGCAGCAGCAGCAGCAGCAGCAGCAGCAGCAGGTGGTGGTAGTGGGCTGTGGGGGAGTTGATCCTGTAGGTGCAGCAGCAACAGCAGGTGGTGATGGTGAACTGTTGGGGAGTTGATCCTGTAGGTGCAGCAGCAGCAAGTGGTGGTAGTGGACTGTGGGGGCGTTGATCCTTTAGGTGCTGCAACAACAACAACAACAACAGCAGCAGTAGCAGCAGGTGGTGGTAGTGGACTGTGGGTGAGTTGATCCTGTAGGTGCAGCAGCAGCAGCAACAACAACACGAGCAGCAGCAGGTGGTGGTAGTGTACTGTGTGGGAGTTGATCCTGTAGGTGCAGCAGCAGCAGGTGGTGGTGGTTGACTGTGGGGGAGTTGATCCTGTAGGTGCAGCAGCAGCAGCGGCAGCAGCAGGTGGTGGTAGTGGGCTGTGGGGGAGTTGATCCTGTAGGTGCAACAGCAACAACAACAACAACAACAACAACAACAGCAGCAGCAGCAGCAGAAGGTGGTGGTAGTGGACTGTGGGGGGAGTTGATCCTGCAGCATCAGCAACAGGTGGTGGTGGTTGACTGTGGGGGAGTTGATCCTGTAAGTGCAGCAGCAGCAGGTGATGGTAGTGGACTGTGGAGGAGTTGATCCTGTAGGTGCAGCAGCAGCAGCAGCAGGTGGTGGTAGAGGACTTTGGGGGAGTTGATCCTGTAGGTGCAGCAGCAGCAACAACTACAACAGCAGCAGCAGTAGCAGCAGCAGCAGGTAGTGGTGGCGGCGGCCTGTGGGGGGAGTTGATCCTGTAGGTGCAGCAGCAGGTGGTGGTGGTGGCCTGTGGGGGGAGTTGATCCTGTAGCTGCAACATTAGCAACAGGTGGTGGTGGTTGACTGTGTGGGAGTTGATCCTGTAGGTGCAGCAACAGCAGCAGCAGCATTAGGTGGTGGTAGTGGACTGTGTGGGAGTTGATCCTGTAGGTGCAGCAGCAGCAGGTGGTGGTGGTGGACTGTGGGGGAGTTGATCCTGTAGGTGCAGCAGCAGCAGGTGGTGATGGTGGACTGTGGGGGAGTTGATCCTGTAGGTGCAGCAGCTGCAGCAACAGCAGCAGCAGCAGCAGCAGCAGGTGGTGGTAGAGGACTTTGGGGGAGGTGATCCTGTAGGTGCAGCAGCAACAGCAGGTGGTGGTGGTGGATTATGCGGGAGGTGATCCTGTAGGTGCAGGAGCAGCAACAACAACAACAACTACAGCAGCAGCAACAGCAGCAGCAGCACGTGGTGGTGGCGGCGGCCTGTGGGGGAGTTGATCCTGTAGGTGCAGTAGCAGGTGGTGGTGGTTGACTGTGGGGGAGTTGATGCTGTAGGTGCAGCAGTAGCAACAGCAGCAGTAGGTGGTGGTGGTGGACTGTGGGGGAGTTGATCCTGTAGGTGCAGTAGCAGGTGGTGGTGGTGGTCTGTGGGGGATTTGATGCTGTAGGTGCATTATTAGCAACAGGTGGTGGTGGTTTACTGTGGGGGAGTTGATGCTGTAGGTGCAGCAGCAGCAGCAGCAGCAGTAGGTGGTGGTGGTGGACTGTGTGGGAGTTGATCCTGTAGCTGCAGCATTAGCAACAGGTGCTGGTGGTTGACTGTGGGGGAGTTGATGCTGTAGGTGCAGCAGCAGCATCAGCGACAGCAGCAGCAGCAGGTGGTAGTAGTGGACTGTGGGGGAGTTGATCCTGTAGGTGCAGCAGCAGCAGGTGGTAGTAGTGGACTGTGGGGGAGTTGATCCTGTAGGTGCAACAGCAGGTGGTGGTGGACTGTGATGGGGTTGATCCTGTACGTGCAGCAACAACAACAACAACAACATAAGCAGCAGCAGCAGGTGGTGGTAGAGGACTGTGGGGCAGTTGATTCTGTAGGTGCAGCAGCAACAGCAGGTGGTGGTGGTGGACTGTGGGGGAGTTGATCCTGTAGGTGCAGCAGCAACAGCAGGTGGTGGTGGTACACTGTTGGGGAGTTGAGCCTGTAGGTGCAGCAGCAGCAGGTGGTGGTGGATTGTGGGGGAGGTGATCCTCTAGGTGTAGCAGCAACAGCAGGTAGTGGTGGACTGTGGGGGAGATGATCCTGTAGGCGCAGCAGCAACAGCAGGATGGTGGTGGTGGACTGGGGGAGTTGATCCTGTAGGTGCAGCAGCAGCAGCAGGCGGTGGTTGACTGTGGGGGAGTTGATCCTGTAGGTGCAGCAGCAGCAGGTGGTGGTAGTGGACTGTGGGTGAGTTGATCCTGTAGGTGCAGCAGCAGCAATAACAACAAGAGCAGCAGACTGGTGGTGGTAGTGTACTGTGGGGAAGTTGATCCTGTAATTGCAGCAGCAGGTGCCGGTGGACTGTGGAGTTGATCCTGTAGGTGCAGCAACAACAACAACAACAACATAAGCAGCAGCAGCAGGTGGTGGAAGTGGACTGTGGGGCAGTTGATTATGAAGGTGCAGCAGCAACAGCAGGTGGTGGTGGTGGACTGTGGGGGAGTTGATCCTGTAGGTGCAGCAGCAGCAGCGGCAGCAGCAGGTGGTGGTAGTGGGCTGTGGGGGAGTTGATCCTGTAGGTGCAACAGCAACAACAACAACACAACAACAACAGCAGCAGCAGCAGCAGAAGGTGGTGGTAGTGGACTGTGGGGGGAGTTGATCCTGCAGCATCAGCAACAGGTGGTGGTGGTTGACTGTGGGGGAGTTGATCCTGTAAGTGCAGCAGCAGCAGGTGATGGTAGTGGACTGTGGAGGAGTTGATCCTGTAGGTGCAGCAGCAGCAGCAGCAGGTGGTGGTAGAGGACTTTGGGGGAGTTGATCCTGTAGGTGCAGCAGCAGCAACAACTACAACAGCAGCAGCAGTAGCAGCAGCAGCAGGTAGTGGTGGCGGCGGCCTGTGGGGGAGTTGATCCTGTAGGTGCAGCAGCAGGTGGTGGTGGTGGCCTGTGGGGGGAGTTGATCCTGTAGCTGCAACATTAGCAACAGGTGGTGGTGGTTGACTGTGTGGGAGTTGATCCTGTAGGTGCAGCAACAGCAGCAGCAGCATTAGGTGGTGGTAGTGGACTGTGTGGGAGTTGATCCTGTAGGTGCAGCAGCAGCAGGTGGTGGTGGTGGACTGTGGGGGAGTTGATCCTGTAGGTGCAGCAGCAGCAGGTGGTGATGGTGGACTGTGGGGGAGTTGATCCTGTAGGTGCAGCAGCTGCAGCAACAGCAGCAGCAGCAGCAGCAGCAGGTGGTGGTAGTGGACTGTGGGGGAGGTGATCCTGTAGGTGCAGCAGCACAGCAGGTGGTGGTGGTGGATTATGGGGGAGGTGATCCTGTAGGTGCAGGAGCAGCAACAACAACAACAACTACAGCAGCAGCAGCAGCAGCAGCACGTGGTGGTGGCGGCGGCCTGTGGGGGAGTTGATCCTGTAGGTGCAGTAGCAGGTGGTGGTGGTGGACTGTGGGGGAGTTGATGCTGTAGGTGCAGCAGCAGCAACAGCAGCAGCAGGTGGTGGTGGTGGACTGTGGGGGAGTTGATCCTGTAGGTGCAGTAGCAGGTGGTGGTGGTGGTCTGTGGGGGAGTTGATCCTGTAGGTGCATTATTAGCAACAGGTGCTGGTGGTTGACTGTGGGGGAGTTGATGCTGTAGGTGCAGCAGCAGCAACAGCAGCAGTAGGTGGTGGTGGTGGACTGTGGGGGAGTTGATCCTGTAGCTGCAGCATTAGCAACAGGTGCTGGTGGTTGACTGTGGGGGAGTTGATGCTGTAGGTGCAGCAGCAGCATCAGCGACAGCAGCAGCAGCAGGTGGTAGTAGTGGACTGTGGGGGAGTTGATCCTGTAGGTGCAGCAGCAGCAGGTGGTAGTAGTGAACTGTGGGGGAGTTGATCCTGTAGGTGCAACAGCAGGTGGTGATGGAGTTGATCCTGTAGGTGCAGCAACAACAACAACAACAACATAAGCAGCAGCAGCAGGTGGTGGTAGTGGACTGTGGGGCAGTTGATTCTGTAGGTGCAGCAGCAACAGCAGGTGGTGGTGGTGGACTGTGGGGGAGTTGATCCTGTAGGTGCAGCAGCAGCTGCAGGTGGTGGTGGTATACTGTTGGGGAGTTGAGCCTGTAGGTGCAGCAGCAGCAGGTGGTGGTGGATTGTGGGGGAGGTGATCCTCTAGGTGTAGCAGCAACAGCAGGTAGTGGTGGACTGTGGGGGAGATGATCCTGTAGGCGCAGCAGCAACAGCAGGATGGTGGTGGTGGACTGGGGGAGTTGATCCTGTAGGTGCAGCAGCAGCAGCAGGCGGTGGTTGACTGTGGGGGAGTTGATCCTGTAGGTGCAGCAGCAGCAGGTGGTGGTAGTGGACTGTGGGTGAGTTGATCCTGTAGGTGCAGCAGCAGCAATAACAACAAGAGCAGCAGACTGGTGGTGGTAGTGTACTGTGGGGTGTTGATCCTGTAGGTGCAGCAGCAGGTGCTGGTGGACTGTGGAGTTGATCCTGTAGGTGCAGCAACAACAACAACAACAACATAAGCAGCAGCAGCAGGTGGTGGAAGTGGACTGTGGGGCAGTTGATTATGAAGGTGCAGCAGCAACAGCAGGTGGTGGTGGTGGACTGTGGGGGAGTTGATCCTGTAGGCGCAGCAGCAACAGCAGGATGGTGGTCGTGGACTGGGGGAGTTGATCCTGTAGGTGCAGCAGCAGCAGCAGTTGGTGGTGGTGGACTGTGGGGGAGGTGATCCTGTAGGTGCAGCAGCAGCAGGTGGTGGTGGACTGTGGGGTCGTTGATCCTATAGGTGCAGCTGCAGAGTGGTGGTGGACTGTGGGGGAGTTGATTCCTTAGGTGCAGCAGCAACAACAGCAGCAGCAACAGGTGATGGTGGTAGTGGACTGTGGGGGAGGTGATCCTGTAGGTGCAGCAGCAACAGCAGGTGGTGGTGGTGGACTGTGGGGGAATTGATCCTGTAGATGCAGCAGCAGCAGGTGATGGTAGTGGACTGTGGAGGAGTTGATCCTGTAGGTGCAGCAGCAGCAGCAGCAGGTGGTGGTAGAGGACTTTGGGGGAGTTGATCCTGTAGGTGCAGCAGCAGCAACAACTACAACAGCAGCAGCAGTAGCAGCAGCAGCAGCAGCAGGTAGTGGTGGCGGCGGCCTGTGGGGGGAGTTGATCCTGTAGGTGCAGCAGCAGGTGGTGGTGGTGGCCTGTGGGGGGAGTTGATCCTGTAGCTGCAACATTAGCAACAGGTGGTGGTGGTTGACTGTGTGGGAGTTGATCCTGTAGGTGCAGCAACAGCAGCAGCAGCATTAGGTGGTGGTAGTGGACTGTGGGGGAGTTGATCCTGTAGGTGCAGCAGCAGCAGGTGGTGATGGTGGACTGTGGGGGAGTTGATCCTGTAGGTGCAGCAGCTGCAGCAACAGCAGCAGCAGCAGCAGGTGGTGGTAGTGTACTCTGGGGGAGTTCATCCTGTAGGTACAGCAGCAACAACAACAACAACAACAACAACAGCAGCAGCAGCAGGTGGTGGTAGTGTACTTTGGGGGAGTTGATCCTGTAGGTGCAGCAGCAGTAGCAGCAGGTGGCGGTGGACTGTGGGGGAGTTGATCCTGTAGGTGCAGCAGCAGCAGTAGCAGCAACAACAGCAGCCCCAGCAGCAGCAGCAGCAGCAGCAGCAGGTGGTGGTGGTACTTACTTACTCCACCGACAGACTATTACTACGTCGATAGATTCTCACATATATTCTTCACGTAATTAGTGAAGGTCGGCTGGTCTCCACACTCCCTCCCCTTCCCCGTGTCCACGGCGGCCACCACACACGTAGCCAAAGATCCATTTACAAGCTCCTTACACGTGTCTGTGCGCCCCGCCCACCATTCTCCGGACACACACACATTTCATCCTGTCCTCGGATGGGCGTGTGACTTGTGGCAGGTGTCGTCGCCCTTACCTCACGACCCAAGACAATGTTTCTTACCTACCACTGTGTCGTACATTACTGCTGTCTTCCCTGCTGGCGGGGCACGTAGGTCGACCATCACACATAATGTTTACTTACAAAATACACAATAGTTTCCACCATTCAGGATGATGCAATAACTAACCTCTTGAGGATTTTTAGCTTTAATTATCGCCCTTCGAATGTTATTGTTTAAACCAACGTCCTTAAAGATTTATAGCTTAAACCATCGTTAAAGGTTATAACAGCTGGGTTAAGTTCCCTGTCATCATCTTTTAGGATTTGGTTTGACATTAAAAATAACCATTATTCCCGTCTTTATATACAGCATTAACCCTAGGCCACATTATTCACCGTCTTGGTCACTAGTCTTGTTCATCATAGTTTAATACCGTCTCTTCACTATCCCGAGTTCAGACCAGTATCGTCTGCATATCGAATATTTGATACTACGTTACCATTAACTTTTAGTCCTTCATCGTTTCTTATAACTTTTCGCATTATATATTTTTGATCGGTGATTATGCAGTCCTGGAGATAGCACGCAGCCCTTTCTAACTCCTTCCGAGGGTTAGGTTAGTTTAGGTTAAGTTAGGTTTTATTAATTAAGTAGATGATGATGATGTTAGGTTGTGTTAGGGATCTCTTGAAGACTAGGAGTCCCCGCATATTTCGCTTGGTGATTAAGTACCTTAACTCTAAACGGGGGGTTAGGCTAGTTTAAGTTAGATTGAGTTAGGTTAGGTTACGTTAGGTTAAATTGGATTAAATTGGGTTAGATTAGGTTTTAATTAGGTTAGGTTTGGTTAGGTTGAAACAAGGGATGGCTCCTTAACTTTATGATATCCGGTTAATGTTAGGATAAGTGTTATAAAGATAGGGCAGGTTAATGTTTGGTTTGGTTTGGTTAGGTTAGGTTTGCGTTATGTTAGGTTACATTAGTTTAATGTTAGGTTAACTTAATGGACTAGGTGGCGAAACTGCGAATCATCCCCCCCCCTCCCTCCCTCCCTCCCCACTCCACCTGCTGTTTGATAATTTTGATAAACGACCAAACAGGCAGACAGACAGAGATAAATACACGAATAAATATATAATGAAATGGACATACACTTAGACAGATGAATATATCAAATAGACAGATAGATAAATAGACAGACAGACACAAGACCCCCCAGGTTGGTATGTCATGGTCCTTCAGTGTGTAGTGATAAATGGCTCGGGTCTTGTGTGTTCGTGGGTCTGCGGGTCTCTGAATTTTCTAAAAGTTATTATTACTTTTTCTTCGTCAGTAATGTATAGGAGTGATGCCCAAGGTTCCTTTATTAACGGTGGGTCTCTCTCTCTCTCTCTCTCTCTCTCTCTCTCTCTCTCTCTCTCTCTCATGATAAAAAACTGATCGACTTGTACCTGTGGTTCTTGTTTGTGTTTTAATTGTTAATTAAATACAACTTTTTATCTTATTTCTAATTTCTACTGTTGTTCCAGCCACATGTTGTATTGTTAATAATAATAATAATAATAATAATAATAATAATAATAATAATAAAAATAATGATGATAATAATAATAATTGAGACGATAATTATTAAAATATGGAGGCAGGAGGAGGAAGAGGGAAGGAATGATGATAGTTGAGAAGATGACAATAGTAGTGATAATGCTGGTTGTGGTAGTGATGGTAATATTATACACGTAACAATAATGGTTGCCCTTCGTGTACGAGGATGGCCGGCTCTAGAGCAACCTAGGCGTGAATTTGTTTAAGGTGTTAGAATCTGTCGCCAACACCACAACCACACCCTAAGTTAACGAGTTGTATGACCCAGTTTCAATGAATAGTCCGAGAAGACCGGACAACTCGCCAACTGCACTGGCTAACCATTATTCCAGAATAAGATCCGCAAATCGATTAACATCTAGGTTCCCATTTACTGGTAAATAGAAAGCCAAATGTCGTAAAAAAAAAATGCTCATAGTTTCACTCCGTCCGGGAATCGAACAGGGGTCCACTCTCTTGCAAGGCGAGTATGCTGACTATTACACCACAGGTTGCCAAAATCACGTTTAGTAAAAAAATTTTTTTTTTTTTTTTTCGTGCTGGTCAAGCCCCGACCAGAGGTTAGCTAGACCCCCGGACAACTCTTTCGGAGCTTGACCAGCACGTGGTATTGGTAATATTATCTCGACTTGATTATATGTTACAAATTCACTTGTGAGTTTTTCAATGTTTTGTTTTGTATAATATTTACTTATTCTAAGCTAAATGTTAACAAATAAATGACTTAAATAATACGAAAACAAACAAATAAAAGCGGAACTCCACCTAATATATACTGTATGTTACACTAAATAGGGATAATTGGCCATTAGTGATAACTTCTATGTATTTATCTTTTCTAGAAGCCTTTGACTGGCCATAAACGATCCTGTAGATCATAAATATACATATAAATGAATACCTTCATGCATAATGTAACCTGACCAGACCTAACCTAACTTAACCTAATCTAGCCTAACCTAACCTAACGTAATCTAGCCTTCTTCTTGTTCTCCTCCTCCTCCTCCTCCTCCTCCTCCTCCTCCTCCTCCTCCTCTGCTTATATCATCATCAACTAAATTAAAATTCAAACGCCTTAACCTTACACACTGTGACCCTGGGTTGGAGAGGGGGGATGGGGGAGGGCGGGGGAAGACTCACCTAAATCACCCAGCAGGCGCTTTGTGACACCCAACAAGTGACCTTTGGGCGGGGGCAGTTTTCTCGCCAGATCTAGACCAGTGGGCAGTGTTAACCCCCAAAGGTCACCGAGGCAGGAGTGACCTTTGGGAAGTTTTGGGATTACAAATAGAGTTGTAGGAGGTGGTGGTGGAGGTGGTAGGTTAGTGAAGTCCTTGGTGGTGGTGGTTTGTTGAAGAGGGTCTGTTTTTTTTATTGTTTTTGTTTGTTTGATTGTTTTTATGTATGTTTGTTTGTTTTATTGTTTGTTTGTTTGTTTTATTGTTTGTTGGTATGTTTGTTTGTTTTATTGTTTGTTGGTTTGTTTGTTTTATTGTTTGTTTTTTAGAATGATGTTTTTTGTGGTGTCATTATTGTTTGTGTTGTGTTGTTGCTTGCTTGTTTGTTTGTGATGTGTTGTTTGTTTGTGGTTGGTGTGTGTGAGAGAGAGAGAGAGAGAGAGAGAGAGAGAGAGAGAGAGAGAGAGAGAGAGAGAGTATCAACACAATTTCCATACCATATATTTACCAACAACTTTGTCATAACGTAACAGTGAGCCAGGGACTCTCTCTCTCTCTCTCTCTCTCTCTCTCTCTCTCTCTCTCTCTCTCTCTCTCATGATAAAAAACTGATCGACTTGTACCTGTGGTTCTTGTTTGTGTTTTAATTGTTAATTTAATACAACTTTTTATCTTATTTTTAATTTCTACTGTTGTTCCAGCCACATGTTGTATTGTTAATAATGATAATAATAATAATAATAATACGGTATTAATAATAATAAAAATAATGATGATAATAATAATAATTGAGACGATAATTATTAAAATATGGAGGCAGGAGGAGGAAGAGGGAAGGAATGATGATAGTTGAGAAGATGACAATAGTAGTGATAATGCTGGTTGTGGTAGTGATGGTAATATTATACACGTAACAATAATGGTTGCCCTTTGTGTACGAGGATGGCCGGCTCTAGAGCAACCTAGGCGTGAATTTGTTTAAGGTGTTAGAATCTGTCGCCAACACCACAACCACACCCTAAGTTAACGAGTTGTATGACCCAGTTTCAATGAATAGTCTTAGAAGACCGGACAACTCGCCAACTGCACTGGCTAACCATTATTCCAGAATAAGATCCGCAAATCGATTAACATCTAGGTTCCCATTTACTGGTAAATAGAAAGCCAAATGTCGTAAAAAAAAAATGCTCATAGTTTCACTCTGTCCGGGAATCGAACAGGGGTCCACTCGCTTGCAAGGCGAGTATGCTGACTATTACACCACAGGTTGCCAAAATCACGTTTAGTAAAAAAATTTTTTTTTTTTTTTTCGTGCTGGTCAAGCCCCGACCAGAGGTTAGCTAGACCCCCGGACAACTCTTTCGGAGCTTGACCAGCACGTGGTATTGGTAATATTATCTCGACTTGATTATATGTTACAAATTCACTTGTGAGTTTTTCAATGTTTTGTTTTGTATAATATTTACTTATTCTAAGCTAAATTTTAACAAATAAATGACTTAAATAATACGAAAACAAACAAATAAAAGCGGAACTCCACCTAATATATACTGTATGTTACACTAAATTGGGATAATTGGCCATTAGTGATAACTTCTATATATTTATCTTTTCTAGAAGCCTTTGACTGGCCATAAACGATCCTGTAGATCATAAGTATACATATAAATGAATACCTTCATGCATAATGTAACCTGACCAGACCTAACCTAACTTAACCTAATCTAGCCTAACCTAACCTAACGTAACCTAACGTAATCTAGCCTTCTTCTTGTTCTTTTTCTTGTTCTTCTTGTTCTTGTTCTCCTCCTCCTCCTCCTCCTCCTCCTCCTCCTCCTCCTCCTCCTCTGCATTATATCATCATCAACTAAATTAAAATTCAAACGCCTTAACCTTACACACTGTGACCCTGGGTTGGAGAGGGGGGATGGGGGAGGGCGGGGGAAGACTCACCTAAATCACCCAGCAGGCGCTTTGTGACACCCAACAAGTGACCTTTGGGCGGGGGCAGTTTTCTCGCCAGATCTAGACCAGTGGGCAGTGTTAACCCCCAAAGGTCACCGAGGCAGGAGTGACCTTTGGGAAGTTTTGGGATTACAAATAGAGTTGTAGGAGGTGGTGGTGGAGGTGGTAGGTTAGTGAAGTCCTTGGTGGTGGTGGTTTGTTGAAGAGGGTCTGTTTTTTTTATTGTTTTGTTTGTTTTATTGTTTTATGTATGTTTGTTTGTTTATTGTTTGTTTGTTTTATTGTTGTTGGTATGTTTGTTTGTTTTATTGTTTTTGTTTGTTTTATTGTTTGTTTTTTAGAATGATGTTTTTGTGGTGTCATTATTGTTTGTGTTGTGTTGTTGCTTGCTTGTTTGTTTGTGATGTGTTGTTTGTTTGTGGTTGGTGTGTGAGAGAGAGAGAGAGAGAGAGAGAGAGAGAGAGAGAGAGAGAGAGAGTATCAACACAATTTCCATACCATATACTTACCAACAACTGTGTCATAACGTAACAGTGAGCCAGGGACTCTCTCTCTCTCTCTCTCTCTCTCTCTCTCTCTCTCTCTCTCTCTCTCTCTCTCTCATGATAAAAACTGATCGACTTGTACCTGTGGTTCTTGTTTGTGTTTGAATTGTTAATATAATACAACTTTTTATCTTATTTCTAATTTCTACTGTTGTTCCAGCCACATGTTGTATTGTTAATAATGATAATAATAATAATAATACGGTATTTTTAATAATAAAAATAATGATGATAATAATAATAATTGAGACGATAATTATTAAAATATGGAGGCAGGAGGAGGAAGAGGGAAGGAATGATGATAGTTGAGAAGATGACAATAGTAGTGATAATGCTGGTTGTGGTAGTGATGGTAATATTACACACGTAACAATAATGGTTGCCCTTTGTGTACGAGGATGGCCGGCTCTAGAGCAACCTAGGCGTGAATTTGTTTAAGGTGTTAGAATCTGTCGCCAACACCACAACCACACCCTAAGTTAACGGGTTGTATGACCCAGTTTCAATGAATAGTCCGAGAAGACCGGACAACTCGGCAACTGCACTGGCTAACCATTATTCCAGAATAAGATCCACAAATCGATTAACATCTAGGTTCCCATTTACTGGTAAATAGAAAGCCAAATGTCTTAAAAAAAATGCTCATAGTTTCACTCCGTCCGGGAATCGAACAGGGGTTCACTCGTTTGCAAGGCGAGTATGCTGACTATTACACCACAGGTTGCCAAAATCACGTTTAGTAAAAAAAATTTTTTTTTTTTTTTTTCGTGCTGGTCAAGCCCCGACCAGAGGTTAGCTAGACCCCCGGACAACTCTTTCGGAGCTTGACCAGCACGTGGTATTGGTAATATTATCTCGACTTGATTATATGTTACAAATTCACTTGTGAGTTTTTCTTCCCTCTCTCTCCTCTCCCGTCCTACCTTTACATATCCGATGGTAAACACTGGAGGTTTTTCTGTGTTAAGCCTGTAGTCAGATGGACATTTATGAAGAGAGAGTTGACTGATTATGAATGTGCTTAGCTTATATGTATTTATTTATTTATTAATTTATTGTGCAGGGAAAGTTTTTTATTTTTTTTGTTGTTTTTTGTTGTTTTTGTATGGAATGTTTGTTTAAGTAATTTAATATAACCGGGGAATAATTACGATGTGTGGTGGTTGATAATTGTAATTGGGGGGTAATTATCTTAAGTCACTTTACATAGTGACTTAATTTTTTGACTTACGGGTTTTATATCTGTCGGGGAACATTCATAATAATTAATTCTACTTGGTGAGTAATTTGTTTAGGAATTATTATTATTTTTTTTGTGATGAGGAAAGTTTTATAAGTAATTGTAAGTGATGACTTTTTTTTTATACTTTTATTTTAAGGAGAGTCTTCAGTAATTAAAAGTGTAATAAAATATTGAAAGGGGTAATTAAATTTAACTAGATATTAATATTCTTTTAAAATTTATACATAATTAAGCGTTGGAAAATATTCTGCGTTGCATAGCCTCCCACCCCCCCACCCCCTACCCCTCACCCCCACCCCAAACCCCCAATAAAAAGTAACGGAAAATTATGTTTTAAATAATTTTTCTGGCAACAAGTATTATTATTATTATTATTATTATTATTATTATTATTATTATTATTATCTATTTTATAACATCATTTACTGAGATGTTTTAAAAAGCGTAAATATTAACAGCACAGCACAGCACAGCACATAACACACTGAATCTAACACAAAGAGCTTCCAAAAAACAATCAAAGTCCAGTGCAACACAACACCCTACAACACCGATCAATACACCACACACACAACACAACACAACTCAACAACACAAAGCACTCCACAACACAACACAGCAACACAAAACACCCCACAACACAACACAACACAAAACACTGCACAACACAACACAACAACACAAAACACTGCACAACACAACAACACAAAACACTGCACACACACACACGACTCATGTACACAAAAAGAAAGTCATACACGCCCACATAGCTTGAATGTTGTACGGAGTGCCCCATTATATCTCTATGTTAATAAACGTCTACTTTTGGAGGTTGACTGCGTAAATATATGAATTATTAAAGAAAAACAGGAAAAACAGCTAATGTAACATAAATAGACCTTCCAAAAAGTCGATAGTAATTCCCCTGCCTGTGACACGACGAAGTAAGTACCTCTATCTAGCTCCTCCAGTCCCAGATCGAGGCAAGGCCAAGCCAGTTCACCACTTATTACCTAAACTCTCGGGTAGGTGTTGGGTGGTGTGGTGCAGTGCGTGGTGAAGGGTGGTGAAGTGTTGGGTAGGGTGGTGTGGGGTGGTGTAAGGTAAGGTAAGGTTAGGTAGGGTAGGACATCCCGTCTATAACCCCCCACCCACACCCATCATCCTCTCGCCCATCCTGGGAGGTGGGGAATGGTACCACCCGTCAGCCAACAACAGAAGGTACCAAGAACCACTGACTGGGAAGGGTGAGAGGATGAAGGGGTGGGTGGGAAGAGAGGGATGATGAGAGGGTAGTGTAGTGGGTGGTGTACTAAAAAAAAAAAAATAAAAAAAAAAAAATAAAAAAAAAAAAAAAATTTTAGTGTAGGGGTAGTGTAGTAAAAAAAAGAAAAAAAAGTGAAGTGGGTCGTTGGGTTCGTTGCGTTGCGGTGGGTCGTTGGGTTCGTTGCGTTGCGGTGGGTCGTTGGGTTCGTTGCGTTGCGGTGGGTCGTTGGGTTCGTTGCGTTGCGTGGGTCGTTGGGTTCGTTGCGTTGCGGTGGGTCGTTGGGTTCGTTGCGTTGCGGTGGGTCGTTGGGTTCGTTGCGTTGCGGTGGGTCGTTGGGTTCGTTGCGTTGCGGTGGGTCGTTGGGTTCGTTGCGTTGCGGTGGGTCGTTGGGTTCGTTGCGTTGCGGTGGGTCGTTGGGTTCGTTGCGTTGCGGTGGGTCGTTGGGTTCGTTGCGTTGCGGTGGGTCGTTGGGTTCGTTGCGTTGCGGTGGGTCGTTGGGTTCGTTGCGTTGCGGTGGGTCGTTCGATTCTTTTGGTGTTTTTTTTAACTTAAATGATTAATATAATTGAGAATAATAATTAGAACATTTATAATTACTGTAATTCCTGGTCATTTGTCAACAACATCAGAATTGAGACAGCACAAATAATAAGTCATAAAATAGGGTAGTGTTGGGTAGGGTGGTGTATTGGGGGTGTAGGACATCCCGACTATAACCACCCACCCACACCCATCATCCTCTCACCCATCCTGGGAGGTGGGGAATGGTACCATCAGAGAGCCAACAACAGAAGGTACCAAGAACCACCGACTGGGAAGGGTGAGAGGATGAAGGGGTGGGTGGGGTGAGAGGGATGATGGGGAGTGGGGGATGAGGAGAGGGAATCCACATCCTTCCCAGGAAGTGGAGAATGGTACAATCCGTCAGGCGCCGACAGAAGGTATCAGGACCCACCGACTGGGAAGTGTGTGTGTAGGGTGGTGTAGTGTGGGGTATGGTGGTGTAGTGAGGGTGTAGTGGGTGGTGTAGTATGGGGTATGGTGGTGTAGGGTGGTGTACGGTAAGGTATCAGGACCCACCGACTGGGAAGTGTGTGTGTAGGGTGGTGTAGTGGGTGGTGTAGTGTGGGGTATGGTGGTGTAGTGAGGGTGTAGTGGGTGGTCTAGTATGGGGTATGGTGGTGTAGGGTGGTGTACGGTAAGGTATCAGGACCCACCGACTGGGAAGGGTGTGGAATCCCCCATCCCCCATCCACACCCATCCTGGGAGGTGGAGAATGGCACCATCCGGTAGTTGGCAACGGAAGGTATCAGGACCCTCCGACTGGGAAGGGTGTGGAATCCCCCCATCCCCCATCCACACCCATCCTGGGAGGTGGAGAATGGCACCATCCGGTAGTTGGCAACGGAAGGTATCAGGACCCTCCGACTGGGAAGGGTGTGGAATCCCCCCATCCCCCATCTATCTGTGTCTCTGTGTCTGACTGTTTCTGCCAGTCTGTCTCACAATATCGATCTCTGTCTGTCTTTCTGATTTTCTGCCTCTGTTTTTCTGTCTGTCTGTCTCTTTCGTCTATATGTTAGTCTATGTCGCCGTCTCTGTTTCTGTCTGTCCCTCTATTTCTCCGTCTGTCTGTCTGTCAGTTGTCTGCTTGTGTCTGCGACAAACAGACAGACAGGCAGACAGAAAGAAACGGACACAGAGACACACAGACAGAGATTGAGATATAAAGACAGACAGAGACTGAGACACACAGACAGAGACACAGACAGACATGACAGAGACCAACAGACAGACAGAGAGATTCCTACAAGTTGTTATTATTTCTTCTTTTACCAAAGTGTTCCTGTTGCTTAACAACTCAATCAGATACGTTATGGTTACGTGGTGAGTCAAGGGACAGTTGTCTGTTTCAGTTTGGGTGACAGCGGTCGAGCCTGAGAAGAGCGCCGGACCTTCTTATTTACGGCGATTCCTTCTTTATCTTGAGCCAAGATTGTCTGTCTCTCCCTGTCTGCCTCTGACTGTCTGTCTGTCTCCGCTCGTCTGTTTGTCTGTCTGTATGTCTTTTTCTGTCTGTGTCTTTCGGTGTGTTTGTCCGTTTGTCTGACGGTTTCTGTCTGTTTCTGTGTTTCTGTCTGTTTAATGCCTGTTCTGTCTGTGTCCGTCCGTCTGTCTGTTTTTCTAACTGTCTCTGTCTGTCTGTCTGTCTACAAATCCTCCCTAAGGAATCTTATCCTATAAATCAACATACCCGACCACCGCCCCCCCCCCGCCCCCCAACAAAAAATAAATAAATAACAAAATAAAAATAAATAAATAAATTAATAAATAAAAAAATAAAATATAATAATAAATAAATACAATAAAATAAAATACCAACCAACCTCCAAACACCGCCCCCCCCCCCCCCCAGACAAAGCCGCACAGAAATACTTACAATTCTCCATACCCAACCTCAGCGACAACCCTCTCAATAAAAACAACCTAACTCAACAACTCCTTTCAACAAAAAACAGACAGAAAGACAGACAGACAGAACAGACAGCCAGAGACCGACATAGTGGAAAGACAGAGAGGCTGAGACAGAACGAGACAAACACAGACACAGACAGACAGTGACAGACATTGTAAAAATAGACTGGCAGACAGAGACAGACTGACGGACAGACAAACAGAGATACAAAGACAGACAGAGACTGAGAGACAGACGGACAGAGACAGTTAGACAAACTAACTCTACCAAAGCACCAATCACCTACTGCGGCACCAAGAGACGCCAACCCCAGTAAACAGAAACCCTCCTCCTGGTGTACATTAACACAGTATAACCTTTTTCTTCTATATTTTAAATTTATTTCTGTTCCTTTTTCGCCCCCCCCCCCCCCCAGGCCCCGTTGTGGGTCGTTTGATCTGTGCCCGGGTGGGCTAATTCCCATTAAAAAAAAAAAAGCAACTGGCTGGGCCCAGCCTCGAACTGGTCCCGGCGGTGCTAGACGTAGTTCGTCAGGCCACCGCCAGGGGTCTACTGTCGGCTTTTGTGAAGGTGGTTTTGTTGTTTTTCTTTAATAATTCATATATTTTCGTAGTTTTTCTCAGGATTTGTATGAATTTATACTCCAATAGCAGAGTTACAATTGTATTGAAGCTGTGTGTGGCCCTTTTACAGCCAATCTTGGCTACTAACTCAAGATACACTTGTGTGTGCGTGTTTGACTGTCGTGTGTATGAGTGTCGTGAATCATGAAGAAATTTTGCAAGAACCTATACCAAAACACATACAAAAGAATACCAAACAGTTATAAACAACAGCGAAACGGTAACTCTGCTATTTGAGTTTAAAATCACGTTAAGAACTGCGAAAATAAATCAATTATTGAAGAAAAACTGCAAAAATACCACATGTAACATAAATACAACTTCTGGAATGTTGATTAATGTCCCCCTGGCGGTGGCCTGGCGAACTAGGGGGGGTCACAGCTTCCATGGTAAACACTTTAAATATTATAAGTGTCTGCCTTTCATACTCTCACCCACAATGGAGAGGCCTACCAAGTGCACTCTCACCACCGCTGTCTACACCTACACTATGGTTACTCACACGAGCCAGAAGCACCGGACATGGAGTAGAAAAATTGTCCTCGTTGCAGATGGTGACGTCATCGTGTGGGTAGCAACGGACCCTGGTGTTATGGTGAAGTAATGGTGAGGTGATGGTGATAGTAAAAGAGATGGTGAAGTTCTTGGGAAGGCCACAGTGAGGTAACGATGAGAATGGTGATATTATGGTGAAATGATGGTGAGGTGACTGGAGGAACTATTCACTGGTGAAGGGTTACTGGTGCACCACTGAAGTATGAATGAAGAAGTAATGATAAAAAAGATAGCTAAAAGGAATGATGGTGACGTATTGGTGAGATATAAGAGAAGAGGTGATGGTGAGTTTTAATGGTGATGTGGTCGGGTGATGGTGAGAGTTTATAAAGCGTAATGGTCCGGGTTTGCAAGCTTTTACATATACGTGAACGCTTTAAGATTATACCACACACACACACACACACACACACACACACACACACACACACACACCATTTTTATCCTTCATATCCCGAGAAAATTTACTCAACTAAAATAAATAACTATGATGTAGTGATGTAGTGTTTCTCGTCATCCAGGCCAGGTGATGTAGTGTTTCTCGTCATCCAGGCCAGGTGATGTAGTGTTTCTCGTCATCCAGGCCAGGTGATGTAGTGTTTCTCGTCATCCAGGCCAGGTGATGTAGTGTTTCTCGTCATCCAGGCCAGGTGATGTAGTGTTTCTCGTCATCCAGGCCAGGTGATGTAGTGTTTCTCGTCATCCAGGCCAGGTGATGTAGTGTTTCTCGTCATCCAGGCCAGGTGATGTAGTGTTTCTCGTCATCCAGGCCAGGTGATGTAGTGTTTCTCGTCATCCAGGCCAGGTGATGTAGTGTTTCTCGTCATCCAGGCCAGGTGATGTAGTGTTTCTCGTCATCCAGGCCAGGTGATGTAGTGTTTCTCGTCATCCAGGCCAGGTGATGTAGTGTTTCTCGTCATCCAGGCCAGGTGATGTAGTGTTTCTCGTCATCCAGGCCAGGTGATGTAGTGTTTCTCGTCATCCAGGCCAGGTGATGTAGTGTTTCTCGTCATCCAGGCCAGGTGATGTAGTGTTTCTCGTCATCCAGGCCAGGTGATGTAGTGTTTCTCGTCATCCAGGCCAGGTGATGTAGTGTTTCTCGTCATCCAGGCCAGGTGATGTAGTGTTTCTCGTCATCCAGGCCAGGTGATGTAGTGTTTCTCGTCATCCAGGCCAGGTGATGTAGTGTTTCTCGTCATCCAGGCCAGGTGATGTAGTGTTTCTCGTCATCCAGGCCAGGTGATGTAGTGTTTCTCGTCATCCAGGCCAGGTGATGTAGTGTTTCTCGTCATCCAGGCCAGGTGATGTAGTGTTTCTCGTCATCCAGGCCAGGTGATGTAGTGTTTCTCGTCATCCAGGCCAGGTGATGTAGTGTTTCTCGTCATCCAGGCCAGGTGATGTAGTGTTTCTCGTCATCCAGGCCAGGTGATGTAGTGTTTCTCGTCATCCAGGCCAGGTGATGTAGTGTTTCTCGTCATCCAGGCCAGGTGATGTAGTGTTTCTCGTCATCCAGGCCAGGTGATGTAGTGTTTCTCGTCATCCAGGCCAGGTGATGTAGTGTTTCTCGTCATCCAGGCCAGGTGATGTAGTGTTTCTCGTCATCCAGGCCAGGTGATGTAGTGTTTCTCGTCATCCAGGCCAGGTGATGTAGTGTTTCTCGTCATCCAGGCCAGGTGATGTAGTGTTTCTCGTCATCCAGGCCAGGTGATGTAGTGTTTCTCGTCATCCAGGCCAGGTGATGTAGTGTTTCTCGTCATCCAGGCCAGGTGATGTAGTGTTTCTCGTCATCCAGGCCAGGTGATGTAGTGTTTCTCGTCATCCAGGCCAGGTGATGTAGTGTTTCTCGTCATCCAGGCCAGGTGATGTAGTGTTTCTCGTCATCCAGGCCAGGTGATGTAGTGTTTCTCGTCATCCAGGCCAGGTGATGTAGTGTTTCTCGTCATCCAGGCCAGGTGATGTAGTGTTTCTCGTCATCCAGGCCAGGTGATGTAGTGTTTCTCGTCATCCAGGCCAGGTGATGTAGTGTTTCTCGTCATCCAGGCCAGGTGATGTAGTGTTTCTCGTCATCCAGGCCAGGTGATGTAGTGTTTCTCGTCATCCAGGCCAGGTGATGTAGTGTTTCTCGTCATCCAGGCCAGGTGATGTAGTGTTTCTCGTCATCCAGGCCAGGTGATGTAGTGTTTCTCGTCATCCAGGCCAGGTGATGTAGTGTTTCTCGTCATCCAGGCCAGGTGATGTAGTGTTTCTCGTCATCCAGGCCAGGTGATGTAGTGTTTCTCGTCATCCAGGCCAGGTGATGTAGTGTTTCTCGTCATCCAGGCCAGGTGATGTAGTGTTTCTCGTCATTCAGCTCAAGTGAGGAAGATTTTTTGTGGAAATTTCAGTAAAGATTAAAATTAACCCCCCACACTCCTCCCCCCCCCCCCCCCCCTCCACAAAAAAAATCAAGGAAATTGTTTTTATTTACGACTAACAACAATAAAACCATATATTTATGTACGTAATTTGTTAGAAAAAGTCATCAAACAGTTGTGGTTACGTTTAACAAATACTAAAACGTAATCTTGAAAAAAACTTTATAGGATGGAAATATTAATTGGACAGATACTCTTGAACTATACGGTAAATCCATATCTTTTTTTTTTCCATTTAACAAAAGAGGAAGTCGTGCCATTGAGATTGGTCGCGGAAGTAGAAAATCCTCTTTTCCGTATCAGACTGACGAAAAAAAAAAAGAAAACGGATTTTTTTAAATAGCGTGACTGTCCCTGGAGAGCTGTGGAAGTACTGGAGGAAATAGTGCCGGGAGGAAGAGGAGGGAGAGGAAGGGGGGGGGGGGGAGGAGGTGGAGTAGAAAAGGGATTCTGATGTGGTTTTGTTTTTCTTCTAGTTAAGTGTTTGCTCTCTCTCTCTCTCTATCTCTCTCTCTCTCTCTCTCTCTCTCTCTCTCTATCAGTACGTTTTTCAGCCAGACCATCCTCACATCAGTCAATCCGACCCTCCTCCACTTTATCCTTCTACAGGTAGTTCCTCTACTTCAGTCGCTCCGTCAGTCTATAATACTGTGAGTGAATGTATACTTTACACCATTAACTCCTCCTGTAGTATTAGATGGAAAGATTTGAAACATGTTATAAGGATATTTACACACAGTGATCCATACGTGTAGTAGTAGTAAGGCGAGTCTTTGGTTAAAATATATAAATATACAGTATATTAACCCCGACCCGCGTCATGGCTTGTATTATGAAGCACTCGCCTCGGGGGTGTGGAGCTTTTGTAATTAACTCAATTTGTGTATTTTTTTTATGTAATGAATTATATAATGATAATAGTTTCTTTGAATTTCTGTCATTTACATGGTGAGCTCTGATGTCCTTTATGTTCTTAGTTACTCGTAGTGGAGATACTGGAAACTTATTTACTTTATTTTTTTATTAACGATATACTAGTTGTGGGACACGTGAGAATGGTAGAGAGAAGTATATCCATCTTAATGGATCGACAGTAGTGGGTAAAGTTAACAAAGTCTACGGTATTCGTTACCCACGTTTCACTACTAAACCTCCTCGTTTAATTCTGGTTTCTTGTACTTCCTTTCAATTCAAATATTCTTGTCTATGTGCCGCTGATTCTCAAACTGACAGACACTCACATATTAATACTTCTTTTTTATATCGCGCTGAAATATAAAAATTCGATTGAACATAGCGAATATAACAAAAGCAAGAATTCCTTCAGTAGGTTAAATAAAAGAAGAGTTTAAATGATCTTACTCACGGTATTGAGTCTTCGTAGTCGAGGGATTGGGTCATCGTACTCAAGGGATTAGCTCATCGTACTGATTAAGTTAAACCGTAATACCAAAGGCGTCAATACATTCATTTGTTAAGTTTAAGTTATAGGCAGTGACACCATCAACGAATTGAATGATTTTAACACGACAATATTATTTTTGTCATTTTGTTGCTGGTGCCTGACAGAGTGCGCAGTACATCTGTTGCCAATGCAGATGCATCTTAAGCTAGACTAAGCAGCGACAGAGTTTCATGACACACACACTCACACAAAAAGCAGAATTCATAAATATCACGTCCTGAACCACCTCAAGAAATTGCTTACCCAGACTATAATTATTCACAAGACACACAAATAGAACTTTTCGTATACTGCGCACTTAATATCATAGGTGGGGGATGGGGGGGGTGTGTGTGGGGTGGGTGGGGGGGGGGGGGGGAGGAGGAAACACGCTATAAGAGATCGAATGAAGTTTAGGATTCTCCCAGATATGTCGGTAGATAACTTTAAAGACGCTTGGTGAAGACGACTCGCCAGGGAGTCAACAAGAGAGATAAGCTTGCTGCGTCTTATACGATGTTGGTAGGGTGTACTTGACGCACCCCTCCCCCCCTTCCCCCCCCCCCCCCCCCCGCTAATGACGCTTGAGGCTACAGGCCTTTAAGTTTTTTTGTGGTCCTTGGAGGAATTTATAAGTTTAAGTGTCAGAATGTAATAGGATTAAAAGTCAGGTCAGGAGATGAGACGCCAGAGAGAAGCTTACTGAGGCTAAGTTATATAGACGAGTGTGTTGGTCGGCACTAGGTTCATATGTCTTTTCTGCCTGAATTTTTTCCCCTCACTCCTCGTAGCAAGATGTTAAGATATTTTTCCTATACGAGGTACGAAAAAGTAATATTTGTCTTTCTGAAAAAATTTTTCTCTGTTGACTCATCCACTTCATTTATGCATTTACTTTTATTATTATTATTATTATTAGTAGTAGTAGTAGTAGTAGTAGTAGTAGTAGTAGTATAACATCATGCGTCATAGAATACTTGTGAATATTTCACGGACTTGTGGATTTTAACCCCTTGTGTAAGATGACAACCGCTTACGTTCAGTGAATTACCACCTGTGAGTATGATACCTTAATCCTCTTGAGTACGACAAATTAGCACCTTCATCGTCAAGTCTTAACTCAAGTCTTAACTCTATTAAGAGGATAATCCGATTTTTAATCAAAGTTGATGTAATACTCGAGGGCTACATAATGAGTTATTAGGCAAGATTAATGTATTTACAATATTTGCATAAATTTTTCTTCACGTATTATTTATTATGAAGCAAATGAAGAAAGTTATGATAAAACTGATTTGACTTTTAGGGAGATATACGGTAAGTTGCGGTACACGTAAGAATGATACTGAGACAGTAAATCATCTTAATGGATCAACAAGTGTGGAAAAGTCTACGGTGTTTGCCAACCAAGTTTCACTACTAATCCACCTCGCTCCATTCTGTTTTCTTGCATTCCCTTTCAATTCAAATATTCTTGTTCTTAATTATCCACTGCTGATTCTCAAATTAAACAAACACTTGCATAATTCTTCTTCTTCTTCTTCTTCTTCTTCTTCATTTTTATATCATGCCGAAATTTATAAATTCCTTCAGTAAGTTTAAGAAATTTTTACCACAGTCCCACACCTCTGAGTTCAGACACACTGGCTGGGTAGTACGGTGAAGTGCAGTAATAAGAACACGGAGGACAATGGAATGCCTGAGTGAAAACAAGACTGACACATCGAGGCAAGTGACCACAGAATATATAGAAGGTGTGTCCAAAATTAGCATTAATGTCTGTCTGAGCTGTGTGCCGTCTCACCTGTCTGTGTGAGCTGTGTGCCGTCTCACCTGTCTGTCTGAGCTGTGTGCCGTCTCACCTGTCTGTCTGAGCTGTGTGCCGTCTCACCTGTCTGTGTGAGCTGTGTGCCGTCTCACCTGTCTGTCTGAGCTGTGTGCCGTCTCACCTGTCTGTCTGAGCTGTGTGCCGTCTCACCTGTCTGTCTGAGCTGTGTGCCGTCTCACCTGTCTGTCTGAGCTGTGTGCCGTCTCACCTGTCTGTCTGAGCTGTGTGCCGTCTCACCTGTCTGTCTGAGCTGTGTGCCGTCTCACCTGTCTGTCTGAGCTGTGTGCCGTCTCACCTGTCTGTCTGAGCTGTGTGCCGTCTCACCTGTCTGTGTGAGCTGCGTGCCGTCTCACCTGTCTGTGTGAGCTGTGTGCCGTCTCACCTGTCTGTCTGAGCTGTGTGCCGTCTCACCTGTCTGTGTGAGCTGTGTGCCGTCTCACCTGTCTGTCTGAGCTGTGTGCCGTCTCACCTGTCTGTCTGAGCTGTGTGCCGTCTCACCTGTCTGTCTGAGCTGTGTGCCGTCTCACCTGTCTGTGTGAGCTGTGTGCCGTCTCACCTGTCTGTCTGAGCTGTGTGCCGTCTCACCTGTCTGTGTGAGCTGCGTGCCGTCTCACCTGTCTGTCTGAGCTGTGTGCCGTCTCACCTGTCTGTGTGAGCTGCGTGCCGTCTCACCTGTCTGTGTGAGCTGCGTGCCGTCTCACCTGTCTGTCTGAGCTGTGTGCCGTCTCACCTGTCTGTCTGAGCTGTGTGCCGTCTCACCTGTCTGTGTGAGCTGCGTGCCGTCTCACCTGTCTGTCTGAGCTGTGTGCCGTCTCACCTGTCTGTGTGAGCTGTGTGCCGTCTCACCTGTCTGTCTGAGCTGTGTGCCGTCTCACCTGTCTGTCTGAGCTGTGTGCCGTCTCACCTGTCTGTGTGAGCTGTGTGCCGTCTCACCTGTCTGTGTGAGCTGTGTGCCGTCTCACCTGTCTGTGTGAGCTGTGTGCCGTCTCACCTGTCTGTCTGAGCTGTGTGCCGTCTCACCTGTTTGTCTGAGCTACCTGTCGCTTTACCTGTCCATAGATAGTTCCGATTATTTTCTGTCGTATTTGTATATTGGGGAGTTGTGTTTTTTTGTTACAGGTTTGTTTTGTGGATTAAAGAGTTTGTGCCCTAAAGTAGCTGTATTACGCAACATCAAATACTATTATACTATTATATTTTTTCTTATATGTATATGAACTGCTAATTTAACTTCTAATAAATTTCACAAGGAATTAATATTAATCTTAACCAAAGATCCTAAATATCACTGTCTTGGCATTTTTTTTTTTTGCCTTCCTAGTCAGTTCACTGCCTGGCTTCCCTGATTCACACACAACAACGTTCTCTTACCTGCCCAAAGGTTGTCTCGCCTCCTCCCAGCTAACTCATTCGGGGGAACCATTTGTTTACTGCGGTGAACATCATCTTTCCTGAGAACGTTTCAAGGTATAGGAAGGGAGACACAGGTACACAGGAAAAACGTGAAGTATAAAACAAAATATGTTAGAGTGGGAGGACCTTCTGGTTGGCGTTTGAACTTTGAGGGTTTTTTTTCAATTTATTTTTTTTTTTACTTGACGTTTAGAGGTGGGAATTTATCTTGTGCGTTAGTCTTTTTTTCTCATTGAGTAATAGAACCTTAGAATAGAACCCTTACCCTTTGCCCTTACCCCTCCCTCCTCGCCCTCAACTCTTACCCTTCATTGTCCTGAACCCTTTTCATTATTATTATTATTATTATTATTATTATTGTTATGTATCAGTATCATTTATTATCAATAATTATAAGCCATTATTAAATACTGGTACTATTATTAATATTACCAGGATAACGCGTCATAATATTGGCAATATATATCTTTACTATATTGAGAAAAGCGTAACGATATGTAGGCCATTATGTACGAAATTCACAGTAATAAGTTCGTTTCTCTATAAATATATAGAGTTAGTGTGAAGCTGTTCTATCTCGATTAAATACACAAGTTAAATATAAATTATCTTTATCTAAATGAATACATAGGAACAGTTAACCAGATATTTATTATGAAAAAAGATAGAGAAGTAATACAATGTTTGATTTTTTCTTTGATAAATTCAATTGGACATTAATTTTGGTTTTAGTTTCAATAAATACATAGAAATAAGGTTTGTAGAACTTATATATTTCCCGTAAATATGCAGAGAGATATTATACAACTGGTTTTTATATCGTTAATTATACATTATTATAGTAGAATAAAATATTTACCTAGAGGACTACACTGACTCGTTGTAATTTTTATTTATCGGAGTAATCACACTGGAAAATACTGTGAAACTATTATCTCTACACCAACACAGATATTAATGTATTTATCTCTATAAACACATGGAGAATTATGGTAAATCCTTTTTTTTAATCTTGGTAAGTTAAACTAAAAGCATCAACTTTAATCCCAGTTAGTTAGAAAAAATCATCTGGTTCACAACAAATACGACACGACGCTGTTTGTGTGACCCGACCCTATAATGCTGATGCGGCCGTGGAAACTGTAGTATTATAAGGTATAATTATAGTGATTTAGGGCATAACTGCAGGGTTTTATGGCATAGCTATAGTGTCTTAGGGCATAGCTATAGTGCTCTATTTTTCTTTGCTATGATCTCTCTCTCTCTCTCTCTCTCTCTCTCTCTCTCTCTCTCTCTCTCTCTCTCTCTCTCTCTCTTTCTCACTCCCTTCCCTCACTTCCTTTCTCTCTCGTTCTCTCCCCTTATTTCCTCCCTATCTCTCTTCTTTCCATCCCAAACTCACTCACCCCTTCTCCACCTTTCCTCTCACACCCCTTCTTCATCCACCCTTTTATCACCTCTCCCTACCCGTTTATTTTTTATTCATCTCCCTCCCCTCCCCTCCCTCTCTCTTCCCCTCCCCTCTTCCTCCCTTGTCCTCCCTCCCCTCTCCTCCCTCCCCTCCCCTCTCCTCCTCCCGTCCCTCTCCTCCCTCCCGTCCCTCTCCTCCCTCCCGTCCCTCTCCTCCCTCCCGTCCCTCTCCTCCCTCCCGTCCCTCTCCTCCCTCCCTCCCCTCCCCTCTCCTCCCTCCCGTCCCTCTCCTTTCCCCCTTCCTCTCTCACTCTCCCTTCCTCCTCCGTCCCCCTCCCTCGTCGTCTCTAACCCTCCACCTCACTCCTTCCATCCCCTTCACTCTCTCCTCCTTGCCTCCTCTCCTTCCTCTTTCTTAGTTCCATCTTACGCCCCTTCCTCGCCCACCCTTCCTTCCCCTCACCCTTACCCCTCCCACCCCTCTCTTCCCCCTCCCCCTCACTCTCCCTCTTAACTCCCAACCTTTCTCCTCCCCCCCCCCTAGCATTATTCATCAAGTTATCTCACTAACACACTCATGCTCTGAACCAGTGTAGTGACCATAAAGCCTCGGGAATCATGAACTAACAAATGTCCCCCAACAAAACAAAAAAAATATCGCTCCTATTTGATAACATGTGGTTTGGGGGGGAGAATGTAGAATGTTTTTATTATTATTATTATTATTATTATTATTATTATTATTATTATTATTTCATATATGTAATTGTGTGCGTCAGTTGTTGGTTGTTAGCCTACGAAACAAACACGCGCGCACACTCTCTCTCTCTCTCTCTCTCTCTCTCTCTCTCTCTCTCTCTCTCTCTCTCACCCCACCTCCAAAAAAAAAATCAAACGCGTTTTACCTATTGCGAAAAATTGCCTTATGTTTATATTTGATTTGAAAAAATTAAAATATATTTTTCATATGAATATTTTCCATGTATATTTTATTTAGGTTTCATGTATTTACCATTTGCCTTCTCTCGAAATATTTCCCCCTCAGTCACTTTTTTGTGGCTTTGTTTGTTCTGGCATTTATCGTAATATTTACCTGTTCACTTTATTCCATTGATGTTATTTTAAATCTTCTTTCCCATTGTAATTCTGTATTGTTGGTAATATTCTGTAATTCACTTTGACTTGTTATGTACTGTGTCGACATTATCAGGAATATTACATTAATCAATTTATCTCATGTTGTCACCAAAATCCGATATTCTCATTGGAATATTTTTCTACTCGAGGTAATTTCACCGATATTCCCGCTTCAGCTGTAACATTATCACACACTAGGAGACATAACTTGTCACGTTAGGTTATTGTACGTCAAATTAACCTGCTACCACACGTCAATTGATATACGTTTTTATCTAATATGTTGACGTATGTATAATTATCTATCCAAAACTTATGAATTGTATTTACGAAACTATAATGTTTATGGAAAGTACCTTGATGTTTGCCCCCCCCCCCCCATAGATTATATAAACATGCGAGTGTGTTAAGTGAATTTGGCTTCTCTGTTAAATCGAATATATTATTATTTATGTTTATTTGTGTTTGCTAACTTTTTATCTGATTAATTATTAACATTTCAGTGTTTTATTAACATTTTATTTCCTCTCTCGTTTCACTTTATAATTATTTATTTGAATTTTTCATTTCTTGTTATATACCTGTGGTTTTAACTTGTACTTCATTATTCTTTATTTATATTTAACTTTATATCAATTTCAGTGGTTAATTAGTTTCTCTTACCTTTATATAATTTTGCTCTTTAGTTCTAGTGAGAGATTAGGGGTGAGGAGAAGGGGAACGTGGAGGGAGGGGAGGGTGGGGTAGGAGGAGGTGGGGGGAGAGAGGGGAAGTGAGGGGGGGGAGGAGTGAAGGTAGGTGGGGAGGGAGGGGAGGGTGGGTAGGAGGAGGTGGGGGGAGAGAGGGGAAGTGAGGGGGGGGAGGAGTGAAGGTAGGTGGGGAGGGAGGGGAGGGTGGGGTAGGAGGAGGTGGGGGGAGAGAGGGGAAGTGAGGGGGGGAGGAGTGAAGGTAGGTGGGGAGGGAGGGGAGGGTGGGGTAGGAGGAGGTGGGGGGAGAGAGGGGAAGTGAGGGGGGGAGGAGTGAAGGTAGGTGGGGAGGGAGGGGAGGGTGGGGTAGGAGGAGGTGGGGGGAGAGAGGGGAAGTGAGGGGGGGGAGGAGTGAAGGTAGGTGGGGAGGGAGGGGAGGGTGGGGTAGGAGGAGGTGGGGGGGAGAGAGGGGAAGTGGGGGGGGGGAGGAGTGAAGGTAGGTGGGGAGGGAGGGGAGGGTGGGGTAGGAGGAGGTGGGGGGGAGAGAGGGGAAGTGAGGGGGGGGAGGAGTGAAGGTAGGTGGGGAAGGAGGTTTTTTGTCGACCTTTTGTTGCTCAGGTTTTCTCATTTGAATAACTTTTGCTCCCCGGGGCGTCTGGCTGAACCTCATGGCCAAAGTTTCACTAACAAAGAACCATTTGGAGAGGACGGCAACGGTCTGATTAAAGTTCTTGTTATCTGTCAGGGAGGTGTCCGGCCCTCCCCCCGTCCCCTTCCCTTCTTCCCATCCTTCCTTCTAATCTGGCTCTCCGTCCCCCCTATTCCATCCTTCAATGTCACCCTTCCTTCCCTCCCTACCTCCTTCCCCTCCCCTCTCTACCCTACATCTATCCCTGTCCACCTCCTCCATCCTGCCCCTTCCTCCCCTACCCCTCCATCCTGGTCCCTTCCTCACTTGATTCCATCCCTCCCTCCTTCCCCCCTCCCCTCCCTCCCTCATTTGCACATGAACGGGAGAATCAGGAATGGAATCGAATGACAATAAACAGATGACAACAATAACAATATACACAAGGAAATATGTTTGAGTCATCATTTTTCATTGGAATAAATAATTACTTCGCCTCTCTCTCTCTCTCTCTCTCTCTCTCTCTCTCTCTCTCTCTCTCTCTCTCTCTCTCTCTCTCTCTCTTTATTCATTATTAATTTTCTACACAACTTGGGATCTATTTTCTTTTCTGAACTTGACATTCCGTTCAATTATTTTCTTTTATTGTTGTTTATGATTGATTGATTATTCGTCGTACAAAAAATAAACAAATAAACAGGGGGTAAATCCAGGTGTGTTAATGACCATAGGTAGAAAAGGTGTGTGTGTGTGTGTGTGTGTGTGTGTGTGTTTTTACTTATTGAGTATTGTGTACGCATCCTCTTTGTGTGTGTTTATTTATTATCTGCATTAATGTTTGTTTGTGTATCTGTGTACATGTACGCACATGTGTATATGTGTATGTGTGTTTAATAAGCATTTATGTATATGTGTATGCCTTTACATATAAATACTTACACTTTCAGGGGAATAGAGAAACTAATCAGGAAAAAATCGACAATCAGAAAATAAAGTCTCCAATCAGGGAATAAAATCGACAATCAGAGGAATAAAATGACCAATCAGGGGCTGAGCCAGACAGAGCGACGCTTCAAGCAATCAGAACAATTCAGAATCAGTGACGGTGAGCAGATAGTGTGTGTGTGTGTGTGTGTGTGTGTGTGTGGGAGGGGGTGGAGATGGGTAGGAAGGGATGAGTAGGAGTAGGAGGAGAAGGAGGAGGAGGAGGACCAGGACCCAACTCTCTTTGTCACCTTGCATCCTTCAAGATATTTCCCATAAGTTTAGTTCATCAGCTGTGAGAATCCATCTATTATATTCTACCATTTAACCTTTGAGAAACATTAATTAAAACACAATCAAAAAATATTATAAATTTGACTTAAAATTCATAAAAAAAGGTGAATTAATCTCCTATATCACATTTATTTAGAGACTTTAAAACGAGGTCATAAACATACGCCAAAATTTACAAAAATCATTCATACATTCAATATTGACTTGATATCGTTTGATAATTATCAATCTAGTGGCCCACAGTCCTCAGAGTGATATGGGGAAAATAGTTTGTTTACTGTCATAATATCCCGGGTCTTCTCCAGGAATTAGGGATTCCATTGTATAGTCCAAATGACTGGCGATTATTTCTAGATAGTTGTAAGCGTAGCCTGAAGTGTGTGCTACTACATAATGGTAATGTCTATGCAGCTGTTCCAGTGGGTCATTCTGTGTGCTTACGAGAGGAGTATAATGACATTAAAACTGTGATTCACCTGCTAAAATACCATGAGCACAACTGGACAATTTGTGTTGACCTCAAAATGGTGAACTTCCTTCTTGGCCAACAAAGAGGATTTACAAAGTATCCCTGCTTTCTTTGCATGTGGGACAGCCGAGCTAGAGACAGGCATTGGAACCTGAAGGAGTGGCCCTTACGTGAGACTCTGGAAGCTGGTATGCCAAACATTGTCAATGATCCAATCGTCAGTCGAGAAAAGATCATATTTCCTCCTCTCCATATCAAGCTGGGCCTGATGAAACAGTTTGTCAGAGCATTAAATACTGATGGTGAATGCTTCCAACACATAGTCTCTGCTCACCCTGCTTTGTCATTTGAGAAGATAAAGGCAGGTGTGTTTGATGGACCACAAATTCGTGCACTTGTACGTGATCAAGACTTTGTCAGAAAGATGGACGACAAGGAAAGGGGTGCATGGCTTTCATTTGTGGCGGTAATGGAAAACTTTCTTGGTAATAAAAAGGCTGACAACTATGAAACCCTTGTAGCAACCATGTTGTCAGCCTTTCATGACCTTGGATGCAATATGAGTGTCAAACTCCATTTCCTATATAGTCATCTTGATAGATTCCCTGAGAACCTAGGGGCAGTAAGTGACGAGCAAGGCGAGCGGTTTCATCAGGATCTCAAGACCATGGAAGACCGCTACCAAGGGAGATGGGACAAACATATGATGGCAGACTACTGCTGGAGCATTAAACGAGAGTGCCCTGAGACATTTCACAAACGCAAGAGCTTCAAGCGCAAATTCCTACCTGGCTAAAATGTGATTGGGCTTTGTCTCCTCATAGTAACAAATTTCTTACCTAACAATGAGTTTTATACAAATTTCAACCTTTGTTTTAGATGGAACATGTTTCAAATTGTGTTGTTGAATAAATTTAGAATATGTAATATTTTATTGTTTATTACCCAGCTAATTTAATGACAGTTTAATGACATATTTTTCAAGATAGACGACGAGGTCAATAAGACGAAGACGAAATTTTGAAATTTCAAAATACCTTGATTGCAAAAAAACTAGAGCTTACAGAAAGAAACTAACTTCAGATATGAGATCAGCACACCCAAATTAGGTAGAATCAAGTGTTTATAGCAATGCAACAAAAACTTGGTTGACCAGTGTATCAATCTAGTGGCCCACAGTCCTCAGAGTGATATGGGGAAAATAGTCTTAGTCGAATAATTCTTAGATCTCGTTGGGTTGTATCCATACTGTATGTTTCATAGAAGTCAACAAACTGTGTTCGAGTTGTTTCATAGAAGTCAACATTTGTGTTCGAATTGTTTCATAGTGTCTTGTCCTCCTGAGAAACAAAACTAACCATAAGTTCATAAAGTGATTAAGGAAAATAGTGATTCTTGAGGTGGTGTGAGATCTGATCGTGTTACTTCCACATACCAAGTTTCATTAAAATCCATTACTATTTGTTTGGGTCACGGATTCAATTAACAGCGACTACAATATTTGATCCAACCTAACAAAAGGAATTTCAAACAGCTGTAACTCTCTACAATAAATAAGGAAAATACTGATTCTTGACCTCATGTGAGAGTTCATTACGTTACATCCACACGATAAGTTTCACCATAAGCCATCACCACTTTTTCTCTCTTACAATTTCCGGGTTATATGCATGATTTTTCGACCCACGCATACACAGAGAAACAAAACGGCCATAACTTCCAAATTAAAACGGGAAACACAATGATTCTTGACCTTGCACAAGATCATGTTAGGCCACAGTTTTATAGAAAGTCGCAACAAAATCAGCTGTTATTTATTTAAGATGTGGTATAAAGTCTGAGGAGCACAGGGAAGCAGTAATAGATCAAACTCCCCAAAAAAGACGGAGGGAAAATACTCATTACTGAACTTATACGAGGCGCCCACAACACATCTGTACACCAGACTCAGAATCGAGTTGAATCTATTCTCGAAATATTACCTTCACTGTCTCACGGAAGGACGGACTGGCAGACGGACAGACACGGAAAGACGGGTGGGTAGATGGACAGACACGGAAAGACGGGTGGGTAGACGGAAAACATTGAAGGACGTGCGGTTAAATGGACAGACACACGGAAGGATGGACGAACACCATTATCAAGTCCCCTTCTGCAACATGACTTCGGACAATAACAGAGTAATAACAAGAGTTCACAACACACACACATGCAACAATAACAAACACCTTACCCACCACTAACTTCACTGCACTCCAGTTGTTACTCTGCCACCTGTAGTCTCTCAGGCAGGTTGAGGACTCTTGAAAGTTCCCATTGAGAGGTAATAAAGAGGCAATTAGTCACACCTTGAGCTCGTCAAAGGTTGATAAACCAACTGACATAAAAATGTTTTTGTACAGCTTAATTTTACCTTAAAAGGTCAGATCAGGTCAGGCCACAATGCAATTATTTTAAAAACTTAAGGGATGATCTTGTCTTCAATAATCATAATTTAGAAGATTAAGGGTCATGTGTATTCTTCTTGTCATCGTTTCCACTTTATTTTCTTCGTCAGTTAACATAATGACAATATCGTCATCACTAATATTATTATTAATGGTTGTAAGTTGTGTCACACATGATGGACTCAATACAAGTTACTCAATACAATAAATACGATACCACACACCCACACCCACACATATATATATATATGCAAGTAAATCACTGTAGGTGCGCGTGATCTAGGTATATGCTGATAACCACAAGGAAAGAAGAAAACACGAAGTTCCCAAGCGCTTTCGTGTAATTCACATCTTCAGGGGTGAGTACAGACTAGTCTGTACTCACCCCTGTGTGTCTGTACTCACCCCTGAAGATGTGAATTACACGAAAGCGCTTGGGAACTTCGTGTTTTCTTCTTTCCTTGTGGTTATCAGCATATATATATATATATATATATATATATATATATATATATATATATATATATATATATATATATATATATATATATATATATATATATATATATATATATACAAAATAATTACTAAAGCACAACACTGGCGATAGAACTGTCAGTTGAAGTAACATTCTCTGGGCTGAGTAATTACATCACACTGTCAACCCACCAGGCCTGGAGGCCACGACAATACAGGTGATGTGTGTGTTGACGGCAGCGTGTCAGGCCCTCAGAGGGGTCCAGTGTTGTTAGTGTTGTTGTGACACACGCCCTCTGTTGGAGACTTGCTCAATTGGAAGGCATTATGGTGCGAGTATTATCCCTGTTAACAACAATCATAAACACAGGCCAGGGCAACAAGGGTCAACCTCACTACGGGCACACTGTCTCAGGAGTATTGTAGAGTAAATAAATAGCCTGATAATGTATACTATACCTCACTTATCCTACACCACCTCCTTCCCTCACACCGCCCTCCCTCACACTTACCCTACACCTCTCCCCTCTCTCACACCGCCCTCCCTCACACTTACCCAACTCCTCTCCCCTCTCTCACACCGCCCTCCCTCACACTTACCCTACACCTCTCCCCTCTCTCACACCGCCCTCCCTCACACTTACCCTACACCTCTCCCCTCTCTCACACCTCCCTCCCTCACACTTACCCTACACCTCTCCCCTCTCTCACACCTCCCTCCCTCACACTTACCCTACACCTCTCCCCTCTCTCACACCTCCCTCCCTCACACTTACCCAACTCCTCTCCCCTCTCTCACACCTCCCTCCCTCACACTTACCCAACTCCTCTCCCCTCTCTCACACCGCCCTCCCTCACACTTACCCTACACCTCTCCCCTCTCTCACACCGCCCTCCCTCACACTTACCCTACACCTCTCCCCTCTCTCACACCTCCCTCCCTCACACTTACCCTACACCTCTCCCCTCTCTCACACCTCCCTCCCTCACACTTACCCTACACCTCTCCCCTCTCTCACACCTCCCTCCCTCACACTTACCCACACCTCTCCCCTCTCTCACACCTCCCTCCCTCACACTTACCCAACTCCTCTCCCCTCTCTCACACCGCCCTCCCTCACACTTACCCTACACCTCTCCCCTCTCTCACACCTCCCTCCCTCACACTTACCCTACACCTCTCCCCTCTCTCACACCTCCCTCCCTCACACTTACCCTACACCTCTCCCCTCTCTCACACCGCCCTCCCTCACACTTACCCTACACCTCTCCCCTCTCTCACACCTCCCTCCCTCACACTTACCCTACACCTCTCCCCTCTCTCACACCGCCCTCCCTCACACTTACCCTACACCTCTCCCCTCTCTCACACCGCCCTCCCTCACACTTACCCTACACCTCTCCCCTCTCTCACACCTCCCTCCCTCACACTTACCCTACACCTCTCCCCTCTCTCACACCTCCCTCCCTCACACTTACCCTACACCTCTCCCCTCTCTCACACCTCCCTCCCTCACACTTACCCTACACCTCTCCCCTCTCTCACACCTCCCTCCCTCACACTTACCCTACACCTCTCCCCTCTCTCACACCGCCCTCCCTCACACTTACCCTACACCTCTCCCCTCTCTCACACCTCCCTCCCTCACACTTACCCTACACCTCTCCCCTCTCTCACACCTCCCTCCCTCACACTTACCCTACACCTCTCCCCTCTCTCACACCGCCCTCCCTCACACTTACCCTACACCTCTCCCCTCTCTCACACCGCCCTCCCTCACACTTACCCTACACCTCTCCCCTCTCTCACACCGCCCTCCCTCACACTTACCCTACACCTCTCCCCTCTCTCACACCGCCCTCCCTCACACTTACCCTACACCTCTCCCCTCTCTCACACCTCCCTCCCTCACACTTACCCTACACCTCTCCCCTCTCTCACACCTCCCTCCCTCACACTTACCCTACACCTCTCCCCTCTCTCACACCGCCCTCCCTCACACTTACCCTACACCTCTCCCCTCTCTCACACCGCCCTCCCTCACACTTACCCTACACCTCTCCCCTCTCTCACACCGCCCTCCCTCACACTTACCCTACACCTCTCCCCTCTCTCACACCGCCCTCCCTCACACTTACCCTACACCTCTCCCCTCTCTCACACCGCCCTCCCTCACACTTACCCTACACCTCTCCCCTCTCTCACACCGCCCTCCCTCACACTTACCCTACACCTCTCCCCTCTCTCACACCTCCCTCCCTCACACTTACCCTACACCTCTCCCCTCTCTCACACCTCCCTCCCTCACACTTACCCTACACCTCTCCCCTCTCTCACACCTCCCTCCCTCACACTTACCCTACACCTCTCCCCTCTCTCACACCTCCCTCCCTCACACTTACCCTACACCTCTCCCCTCTCTCACACCTCCCTCCCTCACACTTACCCTACACCTCTCCCCTCTCTCACACCTCCCTCCCTCACACTTACCCTACACCTCTCCCCTCTCTCACACCGCCCTCCCTCACACTTACCCTACACCTCTCCCCTCTCTCACACCGCCCTCCCTCACACTTACCCTACACCTCTCCCCTCTCTCACACCGCCCTCCCTCACACTTACCCTACACCTCTCCCCTCTCTCACACCTCCCTCCCTCACACTTACCCTACACCTCTCCCCTCTCTCACACCGCCCTCCCTCACACTTACCCTACACCTCTCCCCTCTCTCACACCGCCCTCCCTCACACTTACCCTACACCTCTCCCCTCTCTCACACCGCCCTCCCTCACACTTACCCTACACCTCTCCCCTCTCTCACACCTCCCTCCCTCACACTTACCCTACACCTCTCCCCTCTCTCACACCGCCCTCCCTCACACTTACCCTACACCTCTCCCCTCTCTCACACCGCCCTCCCTCACACTTACCCTACACCTCTCCCCTCTCTCACACCGCCCTCCCTCACACTTACCCTACACCTCTCCCCTCTCTCACACCGCCCTCCCTCACACTTACCCTACACCTCTCCCCTCTCTCACACCGCCCTCCCTCACACTTACCCTACACCTCTCCCCTCTCTCACACCGCCCTCCCTCACACTTACCCTACACCTCTCCCCTCTCTCACACCTCCCTCCCTCACACTTACCCTACACCTCTCCCCTCTCTCACACCGCCCTCCCTCACACTTACCCTACACCTCTCCCCTCTCTCACACCTCCCTCCCTCACACTTACCCTACACCTCTCCCCTCTCTCACACCTCCCTCCCTCACACTTACCCTACACCTCTCCCCTCTCTCACACCGCCCTCCCTCACACTTACCCTACACCTCTCCCCTCTCTCACACCGCCCTCCCTCACACTTACCCTACACCTCTCCCCTCTCTCACACCTCCCTCCCTCACACTTACCCTACACCTCTCCCCTCTCTCACACCTCCCTCCCTCACACTTACCCTACACCTCTCCCCTCTCTCACACCTCCCTCCCTCACACTTACCCTACACCTCTCCCCTCTCTCACACCTCCCTCCCTCACACTTACCCTACACCTCTCCCCTCTCTCACACCTCCCTCCCTCACACTTACCCTACACCTCTCCCCTCTCTCACACCTCCCTCCCTCACACTTACCCTACACCTCTCCCCTCTCTCACACCTCCCTCCCTCACACTTACCCTACACCTCTCCCCTCTCTCACACCGCCCTCCCTCACACTTACCCTACACCTCTCCCCTCTCTCACACCGCCCTCCCTCACACTTACCCTACACCTCTCCCCTCTCTCACACCGCCCTCCCTCACACTTACCCTACACCTCTCCCCTCTCTCACACCTCCCTCCCTCACACTTACCCTACACCTCTCCCCTCTCTCACACCGCCCTCCCTCACACTTACCCTACACCTCTCCCCTCTCTCACACCGCCCTCCCTCACACTTACCCTACACCTCTCCCCTCTCTCACACCGCCCTCCCTCACACTTACCCTACACCTCTCCCCTCTCTCACACCTCCCTCCCTCACACTTACCCTACACCTCTCCCCTCTCTCACACCTCCCTCCCTCACACTTACCCTACACCTCTCCCCTCTCTCACACCGCCCTCCCTCACACTTACCCTACACCTCTCCCCTCTCTCACACCGCCCTCCCTCACACTTACCCTACACCTCTCCCCTCTCTCACACCGCCCTCCCTCACACTTACCCTACACCTCTCCCCTCTCTCACACCTCCCTCCCTCACACTTACCCTACACCTCTCCCCTCTCTCACACCGCCCTCCCTCACACTTACCCTACACCTCTCCCCTCTCTCACACCGCCCTCCCTCACACTTACCCTACACCTCTCCCCTCTCTCACACCTCCCTCCCTCACACTTACCCTACACCTCTCCCCTCTCTCACACCTCCCTCCCTCACACTTACCCTACACCTCTCCCCTCTCTCACACCGCCCTCCCTCACACTTACCCTACACCTCTCCCCTCTCTCACACCTCCCTCCCTCACACTTACCCTACACCTCTCCCCTCTCTCACACCTCCCTCCCTCACACTTACCCTACACCTCTCCCCTCTCTCACACCGCCCTCCCTCACACTTACCCTACACCTCTCCCCTCTCTCACACCTCCCTCCCTCACACTTACCCTACACCTCTCCCCTCTCTCACACCGCCCTCCCTCACACTTACCCTACACCTCTCCCCTCTCTCACACCGCCCTCCCTCACACTTACCCTACACCTCTCCCCTCTCTCACACCTCCCTCCCTCACACTTACCCTACACCTCTCCCCTCTCTCACACCTCCCTCCCTCACACTTACCCTACACCTCTCCCCTCTCTCACACCTCCCTCCCTCACACTTACCCTACACCTCTCCCCTCTCTCACACCTCCCTCCCTCACACTTACCCTACACCTCTCCCCTCTCTCACACCGCCCTCCCTCACACTTACCCTACACCTCTCCCCTCTCTCACACCTCCCTCCCTCACACTTACCCTACACCTCTCCCCTCTCACACCTCCCTCCCTCACACTTACCCTACACCTCTCCCCTCTCTCACACCTCCCTCCCTCACACTTACCCTACACCTCTCCCCTCTCTCACACCTCCCTCCCTCACACTTACCCTACACCTCTCCCCTCTCTCACACCTCCCTCCCTCACACTTACCCTACACCTCTCCCCTCTCTCACACCTCCCTCCCTCACACTTACCCTACACCTCTCCCCTCTCTCACACCTCCCTCCCTCACACTTACCCTACACCTCTCCCCTCTCTCACACCTCCCTCCCTCACACTTACCCTACACCTCTCCCCTCTCTCACACCTCCCTCCCTCACACTTACCCTACACCTCTCCCCTCTCTCACACCGCCCTCCCTCACACTTACCCTACACCTCTCCCCTCTCTCACACCGCCCTCCCTCACACTTACCCTACACCTCTCCCCTCTCTCACACCTCCCTCCCTCACACTTACCCTACACCTCTCCCCTCTCTCACACCTCCCTCCCTCACACTTACCCTACACCTCTCCCCTCTCTCACACCTCCCTCCCTCACACTTACCCTACACCTCTCCCCTCTCTCACACCTCCCTCCCTCACACTTACCCAACACCTCTCCCCTCTCTCACACCTCCCTCCCTCACACTTACCCTACACCTCTCCCCTCTCTCACACCTCCCTCCCTCACACTTACCCTACACCTCTCCCCTCTCTCACACCTCCCTCCCTCACACTTACCCAACTCCTCTCCCCTCTCTCACACCGCCCTCCCTCACACTTACCCTACACCTCTCCCCTCTCTCACACCGCCCTCCCTCACACTTACCCTACACCTCTCCCCTCTCTCACACCGCCCTCCCTCACACTTACCCTACACCTCTCCCCTCTCTCACACCTCCCTCCCTCACACTTACCCTACACCTCTCCCCTCTCTCACACCTCCCTCCCTCACACTTACCCAACTCCTCTCCCCTCTCTCACACCTCCCTCCCTCACACTTACCCTACACCTCTCCCCTCTCTCACACCTCCCTCCCTCACACTTACCCTACACCTCTCCCCTCTCTCACACCTCCCTCCCTCACACTTACCCTACACCTCTCCCCTCTCTCACACCTCCCTCCCTCACACTTACCCTACACCTCTCCCCTCTCTCACACCTCCCTCCCTCACACTTACCCTACACCTCTCCCCTCTCTCACACCTCCCTCCCTCACACTTACCCTACACCTCTCCCCTCTCTCACACCTCCCTCCCTCACACTTACCAACACCTCTCCCCTCTCTCACACCGCCCTCCCTCACACTTACCCTACACCTCTCCCCTCTCTCACACCTCCCTCCCTCACACTTACCCTACACCTCTCCCCTCTCTCACACCTCCCTCCCTCACACTTACCCAACTCCTCTCCCCTCTCTCACACCTCCCTCCCTCACACTTGCCAACTCCTCTCACCTCTCTCACACCGCCCTCCCTCACACTTACCCTACACCTCTCCCCTCTCTCACACCGCCCTCCCTCACACTTACCCTACACCTCTCCCCTCTCTCACACCGCCCTCCCTCACACTTACCCTACACCTCTCCCCTCTCTCACACCGCCCTCCCTCACACTTACCCTACACCTCTCCCCTCTCTCACACCGCCCTCCCTCACACTTACCCTACACCTCTCCCCTCTCTCACACCGCCCTCCCTCACACTTACCCTACACCTCTCCCCTCTCTCACACCTCCCTCCCTCACACTTACCCTACACCTCTCCCCTCTCTCACACCTCCCTCCCTCACACTTACCCTACACCTCTCCCCTCTCTCACACCGCCCTCCCTCACACTTACCCTACACCTCTCCCCTCTCTCACACCTCCCTCCCTCACACTTACCCTACACCTCTCCCCTCTCTCACACCTCCCTCCCTCACACTTACCCTACACCTCTCCCCTCTCTCACACCTCCCTCCCTCACACTTACCCTACACCTCTCCCCTCTCTCACACCTCCCTCCCTCACACTTACCCTACACCTCTCCCCTCTCTCACACCTCCCTCCCTCACACTTACCCAACACCTCTCCCCTCTCTCACACCTCCCTCCCTCACACTTACCCTACACCTCTCCCCTCTCTCACACCTCCCTCCCTCACACTTACCCTACACCTCTCCCCTCTCTCACACCTCCCTCCCTCACACTTACCCAACTCCTCTCCCCTCTCTCACACCGCCCTCCCTCACACTTACCCTACACCTCTCCCCTCTCTCACACCGCCCTCCCTCACACTTACCCTACACCTCTCCCCTCTCTCACACCGCCCTCCCTCACACTTACCCTACACCTCTCCCCTCTCTCACACCGCCCTCCCTCACACTTACCCTACACCTCTCCCCTCTCTCACACCTCCCTCCCTCACACTTACCCTACACCTCTCCCCTCTCTCACACCTCCCTCCCTCACACTTACCCTACACCTCTCCCCTCTCTCACACCTCCCTCCCTCACACTTACCCACACCTCTCCCCTCTCTCACACCTCCCTCCCTCACACTTACCCTACACCTCTCCCCTCTCTCACACCTCCCTCCCTCACACTTACCCTACACCTCTCCCCTCTCTCACACCTCCCTCCCTCACACTTACCCTACACCTCTCCCCTCTCTCACACCTCCCTCCCTCACACTTACCCTACACCTCTCCCCTCTCTCACACCTCCCTCCCTCACACTTACCCTACACCTCTCCCCTCTCTCACACCGCCCTCCCTCACACTTACCCTACACCTCTCCCCTCTCTCACACCGCCCTCCCTCACACTTACCCTACACCTCTCCCCTCTCTCACACCGCCCTCCCTCACACTTACCCTACACCTCTCCCCTCTCTCACACCGCCCTCCCTCACACTTACCCTACACCTCTCCCCTCTCTCACACCGCCCTCCCTCACACTTACCCTACACCTCTCCCCTCTCTCACACCGCCCTCCCTCACACTTACCCTACACCTCTCCCCTCTCTCACACCGCCCTCCCTCACACTTACCCTACACCTCTCCCCTCTCTCACACCGCCCTCCCTCACACTTACCCTACACCTCTCCCCTCTCTCACACCGCCCTCCCTCACACTTACCCTACACCTCTCCCCTCTCTCACACCGCCCTCCCTCACACTTACCCTACACCTCTCCCCTCTCTCACACCGCCCTCCCTCACACTTACCCTACACCTCTCCCCTCTCTCACACCGCCCTCCCTCACACTTACCCTACACCTCTCCCCTCTCTCACACCTCCCTCCCTCACACTTACCCTACACCTCTCCCCTCTCTCACACCGCCCTCCCTCACACTTACCCTACACCTCTCCCCTCTCTCACACCTCCCTCCCTCACACTTACCCTACACCTCTCCCCTCTCTCACACCTCCCTCCCTCACACTTACCCTACACCTCTCCCCTCTCTCACACCGCCCTCCCTCACACTTACCCTACACCTCTCCCCTCTCTCACACCTCCCTCCCTCACACTTACCCTACACCTCTCCCCTCTCTCACACCTCCCTCCCTCACACTTACCCTACACCTCTCCCCTCTCTCACACCGCCCTCCCTCACACTTACCCTACACCTCTCCCCTCTCTCACACCTCCCTCCCTCACACTTACCCTACACCTCTCCCCTCTCTCACACCTCCCTCCCTCACACTTACCCTACACCTCTCCCCTCTCTCACACCTCCCTCCCTCACACTTACCCTACACCTCTCCCCTCTCTCACACCTCCCTCCCTCACACTTACCCTACACCTCTCCCCTCTCTCACACCTCCCTCCCTCACACTTACCCTACACCTCTCCCCTCTCTCACACCGCCCTCCCTCACACTTACCCTACACCTCTCCCCTCTCTCACACCGCCCTCCCTCACACTTACCCTACACCTCTCCCCTCTCTCACACCGCCCTCCCTCACACTTACCCTACACCTCTCCCCTCTCTCACACCGCCCTCCCTCACACTTACCCTACACCTCTCCCCTCTCTCACACCGCCCTCCCTCACACTTACCCTACACCTCTCCCCTCTCTCACACCGCCCTCCCTCACACTTACCCTACACCTCTCCCCTCTCTCACACCGCCCTCCCTCACACTTACCCTACACCTCTCCCCTCTCTCACACCTCCCTCCCTCACACTTACCCTACACCTCTCCCCTCTCTCACACCGCCCTCCCTCACACTTACCCTACACCTCTCCCCTCTCTCACACCGCCCTCCCTCACACTTACCCTACACCTCTCCCCTCTCTCACACCTCCCTCCCTCACACTTACCCACCACCTCTCCCCTCTCTCACACCTCCCTCCCTCACACTTACCCTACACCTCTCCCCTCTCTCACACCGCCCTCCCTCACACTTACCCTACACCTCTCCCCTCTCTCACACCTCCCTCCCTCACACTTACCCTACACCTCTCCCCTCTCTCACACCGCCCTCCCTCACACTTACCCTACACCTCTCCCCTCTCTCACACCGCCCTCCCTCACACTTACCCTACACCTCTCCCCTCTCTCACACCTCCCTCCCTCACACTTATCCTACACCTCTCCCTCTCTCACACCGCCCTCCCTCACACTTACCCTACACCTCTCCCCTCTCTCACACCGCCCTCCCTCACACTTACCCTACACCTCTCCCCTCTCTCACACCTCCCTCCCTCACACTTACCTACACCTCTCCCCTCTCTCACACCTCCCTCCCTCACACTTACCCTACACCTCTCCCCTCTCTCACACCTCCCTCCCTCACACTTACCCAACTCCTCTCCCCTCTCTCACACCTCCCTCCCTCACACTTACCCTACACCTCTCCCCTCTCTCACACCGCCCTCCCTCACACTTACCCTACACCTCTCCCCTCTCTCACACCTCCCTCCCTCACACTTACCCTACACCTCTCCCCTCTCTCACACCTCCCTCCCTCACACTTACCCTACACCTCTCCCCTCTCTCACACCTCCCTCCCTCACACTTACCCAACTCCTCTCCCCTCTCTCACACCTCCCTCCCTCACACTTACCCTACACCTCTCCCCTCTCTCACACCTCCCTCCCTCACACTTACCCTACACCTCTCCCCTCTCTCACACCTCCCTCCCTCACACTTACCCTACACCTCTCCCCTCTCTCACACCTCCCTCCCTCACACTTACCCTACACCTCTCCCCTCTCTCACACCTCCCTCCCTCACACTTACCCAACTCCTCTCCCCTCTCTCACACCTCCCTCCCTCACACTTACCCTACACCACCTCCTTCTCTCACACCGCCCTCCCTCACACTTACCCTACACCTCTCCCCTCTCTCACACCGCCCTCCCTCACACTTACCCTACACCTCTCCCCTCTCTCACACCTCCCTCCCTCACACTTACCCTACACCTCTCCCCTCTCTCACACCTCCCTCCCTCACACTTACCCAACTCCTCTCCCCTCTCTCACACCTCCCTCCCTCACACTTACCCAACTCCTCTCACCTCTCTTACACCTCCCTCCCTCACACTTACCCAACACCTCTCCCCTCTCTCACACCTCCCTCCCTCACACTTACCCTACACCTCTCCCCTCTCTCACACCTCCCTCCCTCACACTTACCCTACACCTCTCCCCTCTCTCACACCTCCCTCCCTCACACTTACCCAACTCCTCTCCCCTCTCTCACACCGCCCTCCCTCACACTTACCCTACACCTCTCCCCTCTCTCACACCGCCCTCCCTCACACTTACCCTACACCTCTCCCCTCTCTCACACCGCCCTCCCTCACACTTACCCTACACCTCTCCCCTCTCTCACACCTCCCTCCCTCACACTTACCCTACACCTCTCCCCTCTCTCACACCTCCCTCCCTCACACTTACCCTACACCTCTCCCCTCTCTCACACCTCCCTCCCTCACACTTACCCTACACCTCTCCCCTCTCTCACACCTCCCTCCCTCACACTTACCCAACTCCTCTCCCCTCTCTCACACCTCCCTCCCTCACACTTACCCTACACCTCTCCCCTCTCTCACACCTCCCTCCCTCACACTTACCCTACACCTCTCCCCTCTCTCACACCTCCCTCCCTCACACTTACCCTACACCTCTCCCCTCTCTCACACCTCCCTCCCTCACACTTACCCTACACCTCTCCCCTCTCTCACACCTCCCTCCCTCACACTTACCCACACCTCTCCCCTCTCTCACACCGCCCTCCCTCACACTTACCCTACACCTCTCCCCTCTCTCACACCTCCCTCCCTCACACTTACCCTACACCTCTCCCCTCTCTCACACCTCCCTCCCTCACACTTACCCTACACCTCTCCCCTCTCTCACACCTCCCTCCCTCACACTTACCCTACACCTCTCCCCTCTCTCACACCGCCCTCCCTCACACTTACCCTACACCTCTCCCCTCTCTCACACCGCCCTCCCTCACACTTACCCTACACCTCTCCCCTCTCTCACACCGCCCTCCCTCACACTTACCCTACACCTCTCCCCTCTCTCACACCGCCCTCCCTCACACTTACCCACACCTCTCCCCTCTCTCACACCGCCCTCCCTCACACTTACCCTACACCTCTCCCCTCTCTCACACCGCCCTCCCTCACACTTACCCTACACCTCTCCCCTCTCTCACACCTCCCTCCCTCACACTTACCCTACACCTCTCCCCTCTCTCACACCTCCCTCCCTCACACTTACCCTACACCTCTCCCCTCTCTCACACCGCCCTCCCTCACACTTACCCTACACCTCTCCCCTCTCTCACACCTCCCTCCCTCACACTTACCCTACACCTCTCCCCTCTCTCACACCTCCCTCCCTCACACTTACCCTACACCTCTCCCCTCTCTCACACCTCCCTCCCTCACACTTACCCTACACCTCTCCCCTCTCTCACACCTCCCTCCCTCACACTTACCCAACTCCTCTCCCCTCTCTCACACCTCCCTCCCTCACACTTACCCAACTCCTCTCCCCTCTCTCACACCTCCCTCCCTCACACTTACCCTACACCTCTCCCCTCTCTCACACCTCCCTCCCTCACACTTACCCTACACCTCTCCCCTCTCTCACACCTCCCTCCCTCACACTTACCCAACTCCTCTCCCCTCTCTCACACCGCCCTCCCTCACACTTACCCTACATCTCTCCCCTCTCTCACACCGTCCTCCCTCACACTTACCCAACTCCTCTCCCCTCTCTCACACCGCCCTCCCTCACACTTACCCTACACCTCTCCCCTCTCTCACACCGCCCTCCCTCACACTTACCCTACACCTCTCCCCTCTCTCACACCTCCCTCCCTCACACTTACCCTACACCTCTCCCCTCTCTCACACCTCCCTCCCTCACACTTACCCTACACCTCTCCCCTCTCTCACACCTCCCTCCCTCACACTTACCCAACTCCTCTCCCCTCTCTCACACCTCCCTCCCTCACACTTACCCTACACCTCTCCCCTCTCTCACACCTCCCTCCCTCACACTTACCCAACTCCTCTCCCTCTCTCACACCTCCCTCCCTCACACTTACCCAACTCCTCTCCCCTCTCTCACACCGCCCTCCCTCACACTTACCCTACACCTCTCCCCTCTCTCACACCTCCCTCCCTCACACTTACCCTACACCTCTCCCCTCTCTCACACCTCCCTCCCTCACACTTACCCTACACCTCTCCCCTCTCTCACACCGCCCTCCCTCACACTTACCCTACACCTCTCCCCTCTCTCACACCTCCCTCCCTCACACTTACCCTACACCTCTCCCCTCTCTCACACCGCCCTCCCTCACACTTACCCTACACCTCTCCCCTCTCTCACACCGCCCTCCCTCACACTTACCCTACACCTCTCCCCTCTCTCACACCTCCCTCCCTCACACTTACCCTACACCTCTCCCCTCTCTCACACCTCCCTCCCTCACACTTACCCTACACCTCTCCCCTCTCTCACACCTCCCTCCCTCACACTTACCCAACTCCTCTCCCCTCTCTCACACCTCCCTCCCTCACACTTACCCAACTCCTCTCCCCTCTCTCACACCGCCCTCCCTCACACTTACCCTACACCTCTCCCCTCTCTCACACCTCCCTCCCTCACACTTACCCTACACCTCTCCCCTCTCTCACACCTCCCTCCCTCACACTTACCCTACACCTCTCCCCTCTCTCACACCGCCCTCCCTCACACTTACCCTACACCTCTCCCCTCTCTCACACCTCCCTCCCTCACACTTACCCAACTCCTCTCCCCTCTCTCACACCTCCCTCCCTCACACTTACCCTACACCTCTCCCCTCTCTCACACCTCCCTCCCTCACACTTACCCTACACCTCTCCCCTCTCTCACACCTCCCTCCCTCACACTTACCCTACACCTCTCCCCTCTCTCACACCTCCCTCCCTCACACTTACCCTACACCTCTCCCCTCTCTCACACCGCCCTCCCTCACACTTACCCTACACCTCTCCCCTCTCTCACACCCTCCCTCCCTCACACTTACCCTACACCTCTCCCCTCTCTCACACCGCCCTCCCTCACACTTACCCTACACCTCTCCCCTCTCTCACACCGCCCTCCCTCACACTTACCCTACACCTCTCCCCTCTCTCACACCTCCCTCCCTCACACTTACCCTACACCTCTCCCCTCTCTCACACCTCCCTCCCTCACACTTACCCTACACCTCTCCCCTCTCTCACACCTCCCTCCCTCACACTTACCCTACACCTCTCCCCTCTCTCACACCTCCCTCCCTCACACTTACCCTACACCTCTCCCCTCTCTCACACCTCCCTCCCTCACACTTACCCTACACCTCTCCCCTCTCTCACACCTCCCTCCCTCACACTTACCCAACACCTCTCCCCTCTCTCACACCGCCCTCCCTCACACTTACCCTACACCTCTCCCCTCTCTCACACCGCCCTCCCTCACACTTACCCTACACCTCTCCCCTCTCTCACACCGCCCTCCCTCACACTTACCCAACTCCTCTCCCCTCTCTCACACCGCCCTCCCTCACACTTACCCTACACCTCTCCCCTCTCTCACACCGCCCTCCCTCACACTTACCCTACACCTCTCCCCTCTCTCACACCTCCCTCCCTCACACTTACCCTACACCTCTCCCCTCTCTCACACCGCCCTCCCTCACACTTACCCTACACCTCTCCCCTCTCTCACACCGCCCTCCCTCACACTTACCCTACACCTCTCCCCTCTCTCACACCGCCCTCCCTCACACTTACCCTACACCTCTCCCCTCTCTCACACCGCCCTCCCTCACACTTACCCTACACCTCTCCCCTCTCTCACACCTCCCTCCCTCACACTTACCCTACACCTCTCCCCTCTCTCACACCTCCCTCCCTCACACTTACCCTACACCTCTCCCCTCTCTCACACCTCCCTCCCTCACACTTACCCTACACCTCTCCCCTCTCTCACACCGCCCTCCCTCACACTTACCCTACACCTCTCCCCTCTCTCACACCGCCCTCCCTCACACTTACCCTACACCTCTCCCCTCTCTCACACCGCCCTCCCTCACACTTACCCTACACCTCTCCCCTCTCTCACACCTCCCTCCCTCACACTTACCCTACACCTCTCCCCTCTCTCACACCGCCCTCCCTCACACTTACCCTACACCTCTCCCCTCTCTCACACCTCCCTCCCTCACACTTACCCTACACCTCTCCCCTCTCTCACACCTCCCTCCCTCACACTTACCCTACACCTCTCCCCTCTCTCACACCGCCCTCCCTCACACTTACCCTACACCTCTCCCCTCTCTCACACCGCCCTCCCTCACACTTACCCTACACCTCTCCCCTCTCTCACACCTCCCTCCCTCACACTTACCCTACACCTCTCCCCTCTCTCACACCTCCCTCCCTCACACTTACCCTACACCTCTCCCCTCTCTCACACCTCCCTCCCTCACACTTACCCTACACCTCTCCCCTCTCTCACACCGCCCTCCCTCACACTTACCCTACACCTCTCCCCTCTCTCACACCTCCCTCCCTCACACTTACCCTACACCTCTCCCCTCTCTCACACCTCCCTCCCTCACACTTACCCTACACCTCTCCCCTCTCTCACACCGCCCTCCCTCACACTTACCCTACACCTCTCCCCTCTCTCACACCTCCCTCCCTCACACTTACCCTACACCTCTCCCCTCTCTCACACCGCCCTCCCTCACACTTACCCTACACCTCTCCCCTCTCTCACACCGCCCTCCCTCACACTTACCCTACACCTCTCCCCTCTCTCACACCTCCCTCCCTCACACTTACCCTACACCTCTCCCCTCTCTCACACCTCCCTCCCTCACACTTACCCTACACCTCTCCCCTCTCTCACACCTCCCTCCCTCACACTTACCCTACACCTCTCCCCTCTCTCACACCTCCCTCCCTCACACTTACCCTACACCTCTCCCCTCTCTCACACCGCCCTCCCTCACACTTACCCTACACCTCTCCCCTCTCTCACACCTCCCTCCCTCACACTTACCCTACACCTCTCCCCTCTCTCACACCTCCCTCCCTCACACTTACCCTACACCTCTCCCCTCTCTCACACCTCCCTCCCTCACACTTACCCTACACCTCTCCCCTCTCTCACACCTCCCTCCCTCACACTTACCCTACACCTCTCCCCTCTCTCACACCTCCCTCCCTCACACTTACCCTACACCTCTCCCCTCTCTCACACCTCCCTCCCTCACACTTACCCTACACCTCTCCCCTCTCTCACACCTCCCTCCCTCACACTTACCCTACACCTCTCCCCTCTCTCACACCTCCCTCCCTCACACTTACCCTACACCTCTCCCCTCTCTCACACCTCCCTCCCTCACACTTACCCTACACCTCTCCCCTCTCTCACACCGCCCTCCCTCACACTTACCCTACACCTCTCCCCTCTCTCACACCGCCCTCCCTCACACTTACCCTACACCTCTCCCCTCTCTCACACCTCCCTCCCTCACACTTACCCTACACCTCTCCCCTCTCTCACACCTCCCTCCCTCACACTTACCCTACACCTCTCCCCTCTCTCACACCTCCCTCCCTCACACTTACCCTACACCTCTCCCTCTCTCACACCTCCCTCCCTCACACTTACCCACACCTCTCCCCTCTCTCACACCTCCCTCCCTCACACTTACCCTACACCTCTCCCCTCTCTCACACCTCCCTCCCTCACACTTACCCTACACCTCTCCCCTCTCTCACACCTCCCTCCCTCACACTTACCCTACACCTCTCCCCTCTCTCACACCGCCCTCCCTCACACTTACCCTACACCTCTCCCCTCTCTCACACCGCCCTCCCTCACACTTACCCAACTCCTCTCCCCTCTCTCACACCGCCCTCCCTCACACTTACCCTACACCTCTCCCCTCTCTCACACCTCCCTCCCTCACACTTACCCTACACCTCTCCCCTCTCTCACACCTCCCTCCCTCACACTTACCCTACACCTCTCCCCTCTCTCACACCTCCCTCCCTCACACTTACCCTACACCTCTCCCCTCTCTCACACCTCCCTCCCTCACACTTACCCTACACCTCTCCCCTCTCTCACACCTCCCTCCCTCACACTTACCCTACACCTCTCCCCTCTCTCACACCTCCCTCCCTCACACTTACCCTACACCTCTCCCCTCTCTCACACCTCCCTCCCTCACACTTACCCTACACCTCTCCCCTCTCTCACACCGCCCTCCCTCACACTTACCCTACACCTCTCCCCTCTCTCACACCTCCCTCCCTCACACTTACCCTACACCTCTCCCCTCTCTCACACCTCCCTCCCTCACACTTACCCTACACCTCTCCCCTCTCTCACACCTCCCTCCCTCACACTTACCCTACACCTCTCCCCTCTCTCACACCGCCCTCCCTCACACTTACCCTACACCTCTCCCCTCTCTCACACCTCCCTCCCTCACACTTACCCTACACCTCTCCCCTCTCTCACACCTCCCTCCCTCACACTTACCCTACACCTCTCCCCTCTCTCACACCTCCCTCCCTCACACTTACCCAACCCTCTCCCCTCTCTCACACCTCCCTCCCTCACACTTACCCTACACCTCTCCCCTCTCTCACACCGCCCTCCCTCACACTTACCCTACACCTCTCCCCTCTCTCACACCGCCCTCCCTCACACTTACCCTACACCTCTCCCCTCTCTCACACCTCCCTCCCTCACACTTACCCTACACCTCTCCCCTCTCTCACACCTCCCTCCCTCACACTTACCCTACACCTCTCCCCTCTCTCACACCTCCCTCCCTCACACTTACCCTACACCTCTCCCCTCTCTCACACCTCCCTCCCTCACACTTACCCAACACCTCTCCCCTCTCTCACACCTCCCTCCCTCACACTTACCCAACTCCTCTCCCCTCTCTCACACCGCCCTCCCTCACACTTACCCTACACCTCTCCCCTCTCTCACACCTCCCTCCCTCACACTTACCCTACACCTCTCCCCTCTCTCACACCTCCCTCCCTCACACTTACCCTACACCTCTCCCCTCTCTCACACCTCCCTCCCTCACACTTACCCTACACCTCTCCCCTCTCTCACACCTCCCTCCCTCACACTTACCCTACACCTCTCCCCTCTCTCACACCTCCCTCCCTCACACTTACCCAACTCCTCTCCCCTCTCTCACACCGCCCTCCCTCACACTTACCCTACACCTCTCCCCTCTCTCACACCTCCCTCCCTCACACTTACCCTACACCTCTCCCCTCTCTCACACCTCCCTCCCTCACACTTACCCTACACCTCTCCCCTCTCTCACACCTCCCTCCCTCACACTTACCCTACACCTCTCCCCTCTCTCACACCGCCCTCCCTCACACTTACCCTACACCTCTCCCCTCTCTCACACCGCCCTCCCTCACACTTACCCTACACCTCTCCCCTCTCTCACACCGCCCTCCCTCACACTTACCCTACACCTCTCCCCTCTCTCACACCTCCCTCCCTCACACTTACCCTACACCTCTCCCCTCTCTCACACCTCCCTCCCTCACACTTACCCTACACCTCTCCCCTCTCTCACACCTCCCTCCCTCACACTTACCCTACACCTCTCCCCTCTCTCACACCGCCCTCCCTCACACTTACCCTACACCTCTCCCCTCTCTCACACCGCCCTCCCTCACACTTACCCTACACCTCTCCCCTCTCTCACACCTCCCTCCCTCACACTTACCCTACACCTCTCCCCTCTCTCACACCTCCCTCCCTCACACTTACCCTACACCTCTCCCCTCTCTCACACCTCCCTCCCTCACACTTACCCTACACCTCTCCCCTCTCTCACACACCCTCCTCACACTTACCCTACACCTCTCCCCTCTCTCACACCGCCCTCCCTCACACTTACCCTACACCTCTCCCCTCTCTCACACCGCCCTCCCTCACACTTACCCTACACCTCTCCCCTCTCTCACACCTCCCTCCCTCACACTTACCCTACACCTCTCCCCTCTCTCACACCGCCCTCCCTCACACTTACCCTACACCTCTCCCCTCTCTCACACCGCCCTCCCTCACACTTACCCTACACCTCTCCCCTCTCTCACACCGCCCTCCCTCACACTTACCCTACACCTCTCCCCTCTCTCACACCTCCCTCCCTCACACTTACCCTACACCTCTCCCCTCTCTCACACCGCCCTCCCTCACACTTACCCTACACCTCTCCCCTCTCTCACCGCCCTCCCTCA
>CAUDMG010002303.1:0-46989 GCA_958450375.1 Homarus gammarus | reverse complement strand
ACCTACAGGATCAACACCCCCACAGTCCACCACCACCACCTGCTGTTGCTGCTGCACCTGCAGGATCACCTCCCCCACAGTCCACCAAAACCACCTTCTGCTGCCACTGTGTCTACAGGATCACCTCCCTCACCAGTCCACCACCACCACCTGCTGCTGCTGCTGGGGCTGCTGTTGTTGCTGCTATTGCTGCTGCTGCACCTACAGGATCAACTCCCCCACAGACCACCACCACGACCTGCTGCTGCTACTGTTATTGTTGTTGTTGCTGCTGCTGCTACTTTACCTACAGGATCAACTCCCCCACAGTCCACCGCCACCTGCTGCTACTGCTGCTGCACCTACAGGATCAAGTCCCCCAAAGTACACTACCACCACCTGCTGCTGCTGCTGCTGTTGTTGTTGTTGTTGTTGTCTGTACCTACAGGATGAACTCCCCCAGAGTACACTACCACCACCTGCTGCTGCTGCTGCTGCTGGTGCTGCAGCTGCTGCACCAACAGGATCAACTCCCCCACAGTCCACCATCACCACCTGCTGCTGCTGTACCTACAGGATGAACTCCCCCAGAGTACACTACCACCACCTGATGCTGCTGCTGCTGCTGCTGCACCTACAAGGATCAACTCCCCTACAGTCAACCACCACCACCTGTTGCTAATGTTGCAGCAACAGGATCAACTCCCCCCACAGGCCACCACCACCACCTGCTGCTGCACCTACAGGATCAACTCCTCCACAGGCCGCCGCCACCACCACCTGCTGCTGCTGCTGCTGCTACTGCTGCTGCTGTTGTAGTTGTTGCTGCTGCTGCTGCAACTACAGGATCAACTCCCCCACAGTCCACTACCACCACCTGCAGCTGCACCTATAGGATCACCTCCCCCACAGTCCACCACCACCACCTCCTGCTGCTGCTGCCCCTGCTGCTGCTGCTCCTACAGGATCAACTCCCCCACAGTCCACCACCACCACCTGCTGCACCTACAGGATCAACTCCCCCACAGTCCACCACCACCACCACCTGCTGCTGCTGCTGCACCTACAGGATCAACTCTCCCACAGTCCACCACCACCACCTGCTGCTGCTGCTGCTCCTACAGGATCAACTCCCCCACAGTCCACCACCACCACCTGCTGCACCTACAGGATCAACTCCCCCACAGTCCACCACCACCTTCTCCTCCTGCACCTACAGGATCAACTCCCCCACAGTCCACCACCACCACCTGCTGCTGCTGCTGCACCTACAGGATCAACTCCCCCACAGTCCAACACCACCACCTGCTGCTGCCACTGTGCCTACAGGATCACCTCCCTCACAAGTCCACCACCACCACCACCTGCTGCTGCTGCTAGGGCTGCTGTTGTTGCTGCTACTGCACCTACAGGATCAACTCCCCCACAGACCACCACCACCACCTGCTGCTGCTACTGTTATTGTTGTTGCTCCTGCTGCTGCTACTTTACCTACAGGATCAACTCCCCCACAGTCCACCGCCACATGCTGCTGCTGCTGCTGCACCTACAGGATCAACTCCCCCAAAGTACACTACCACCACCTGCTGCTGCTGCACCTACAGGATCAACTCCCCCAAAGTACACTACCACCATCTGATGCTGCTGCTGTTGTTGTTGTTGTTGTTGTTGTTGCTGCTGCTGCACCTACAGGATGAACTCCCCCACAGTACACTACCACCACCTGCTACTGCTGCTGTTGCTACAGCTGCTGCACCTACAGGATCAACTCCCCCACAGTCCACCATCGCCACCTGCTGCTGCTGCACCTACAGGATCAACTCCCCCCACATGCCACCACCACCACCTGCTGCTGCACCTACAGGATCAACTCCCCCACAGGCTGCCGCCACCACCACCTGCTGCTGCTGCTGCACCTACTGGATCAACTCCCCCACAGTCCACTACCATCACCTGCTGCTGCTGCATCTACAGGATCAACTCCCCAACAGTCCACTACCACCACCTGCTGCTGCTGCTGTATCTACAATCTACAGGATCAACTCCCCCACAGTCCACCACCACCACCTGCTGCTGCACCTACAGGATCAACTCCCCCACAGGCCGCCGACACCATCATCTGCTCCTGCTGCTGCTGTTGTTGATGTTGCTGCTGCTGCACCTACAGGATCAACTCCCCTACAGTCCACTACCATCACCTGCTGCTGCTGCATCTACAGGATCAACTCCCCCACAGTCCACCACCACCACCTGCTGCTGGGGCTGCTGTTGTTGCTGCTACTGCTGCTGCTGCTGCACCTACAGGATCAAGTCCCCCACAGACCGCCACCACCACCTGCTGCTGCTGCTACTATACCTACAGGATCAACTCCCCCACAGTCCACCACCACCTGCTGCTGCACCTACAGGATCAACTCCCCAACAGTCCACTATCACCACCTGCTGCTGCTGCACCTACAGGATCAACTCCCCCACAGTCCACCATCACCACCTGCTGCTGCTCCTGCTGCTGTTGTTGCTGCTGCACCTACAGGATCAACTCCCCCACAGTCCACTACCACCACCTGCAGCTGCACCTACAGGGTCACCTCCCCCACAGTCCACCACCACCACCTTCTGCTGCTGCACCTACAGGATCAACTCCCTCATAGTCCACCACCACCACCTGCTGTTGCTGCTGCACCTACAGGATCAACTCGCCCACAGTCCACCACCACCACCTGCTGTTGCTGCTGCACCTACAGGATCACCTCCCCCACAGTACACCAAAACCACCTGCTGCTGCCACTGTGCCTACAGGATCACCTCCCTCACCAGCCCACCACCACCACCTGCTGCTGCTGCTGCTGGGGCTGCTGTTCTTGCTGCTACTGCTGCTGCTGCACCTACAGGATCAACTCCCCCACAGACCACCACCACCACCTGATGCTGCTACTGTTATTATTGTTGCTGCTGATGCTGCTGCTGCTAATTTACCTATAGGATCAACTCCCCCACAGTCCACCGCCACCTGCTGCTGCTGCTGCTGCTGCTGCACCTACAGGTATCAACTCCCCCAAAGTACACTACCACCACCTGCTGCTGCTGCTGTTCTTGTTGTTGTTGTTGTTGTTGCTGCTGCTGCACCTACAGGATCAACTCCCTCATAGTCCACCACCACCACCTGCTGTTGCTGCTGCACCTACAGGATCAACTCTCCCACAGACCACCACCACCACCTGCTGCTGCTACTGTTATTGTTGCTGCTGCTGCTATTTTACCTACAGGATCAACTCCCCCACAGTACACTACCACCACCTGCTGCTGCTGCTGTTCTTGTTGTTGTTGTTGCTGCTGCTGCACCTACAGGATCAACTCCCCCACAATCAACCACCACCACCTGTTGCTAATGCTGCAGCTACAGGATCAACTCCCCCCACAGGCCACCACAACCACCACCACCTGCTGCTGCACCTTCAGGATCAACTCCCCCACAGGCCGCCGGCACCACCACCTGCTGCTGCTGTTGTTGTTGCTGCTGCTGCACCTACAGGATCAACTCCCCCACAGACCACCACCACCACCTGCTGCTGGGGCTGCTGTTGTTGCTGCTACTGCTGCTGCTGCACCTACAAGATCAAGTCCCCCACAGGCCACCACCACCACCTGCTGCTGCATCTACAGGATCAACTCCCCCACAGTCCACCACCACCACCTGCTGCTGGGGCTGCTGTTGTTGCTGCTACTGCTGCTGCTGCACCTACAAGATCAAGTCCCCCACAGGGCACCACCACCACCTGCTGCTGCATCTACAGGATCAACTCCCCCACAATCCACCACCACCACCTGCTACTGGGGCTGTTGTTGTTGCTGCTACTGCTGCTGCTGCACCTACAGGATCAACTCCCCCACAGACCATCACTACCTTCTTCTTCTTCTGCTGCTGCTGCTGCTGCACCTACAGGATCAACTCCCCTACAGTCAACCACCACCACCTGTTGCTAATGTTGTAGCTACAGGATCAACTCCCCCCCCCACAGGCCACCACCACCACCTGCTGCTGCACCTACAGGATCAACTCCCCCACAGGCCGCCGCCACCACCACCACCTGCTGCTGCTGCTGCTGCTGCTGCTGCTGTTGTAGTTGTTGCTGCTGCTGCTGCAACTACAGGATCAACTCCCCCACAGTCCACCACCACCTGCTGCTGCTGCACCTACAGGATCAACTCCCCCACAGTCCACCACCACCACCTGCTGCTGCTGCTGCACCTACAGGATCAACTCCCCCACAGGCAGTTGGAATGATAATAGACAGGACGGACAGACTTAAGACAGTGTAGGAGGCATTTATAAACAAGTATAACACCAAATTGACCATAGCTGCGTCAGTGAGGGTTGCTGGTCTTACATCCACCAGCGTAAATAATAAGATGCATTAAAAAGTAACAACCTCGCGCGGAAAGAACATCGATGGTCGGTCAGTCGTGTGAGATGGGCCTAAAACTGACTAACGCACATGACGACTATGATGACTTAACACAGGTGATGACTTAAGCGGATGGTGACTAATCTAACCAGAATCAAGGTCACTTCTCTTCATAATATAATTTATCTCGGAATGATCATCGGTGATTCATAATAATTTTTTTTTATGATTTTACCCTCTCCTTATGGCGAATATTTCTTTAACTAATTATTCTAACTTTTATTCTATTCCTTCCTATAGTATACTAGATACTTACAGTACCTAATAACCAGGACCATGATTATAACAACCAGGACCATGATTATAACAACCACGACCATGACTATAACAACCACGAACCATGATTATAACAACCATGACCATGACTATAACAACCAGGACCATGACTATAACAACCACGACCATGACTATTACAACCACGAACCATGATTATGACAACCACGACCATGACTATAACAACCACGAACCATGATTATGACAACCACGACCATGACTATAACAACCACGACCATGACTATAACAACCACGAACCATGATTATGACAACCACGAACCATGATTATAACAACCACGACTATGATTACAACAACCACGACTATGATTATAACAAGCACGACCATGAATATAACCACGACCATGATTATAACAACCACGACCATGATTATAACAGCCACGACCATGATTATAACAACCACGACCATGATTATAACAATCACGACCATGATTATATCAACCACGACCATGATAATAACAACCACGAATATAATTATAACAAGCACGACCATGAATATTACAACCACGACCATGATTATAACATCCACGACTATGATCATAACCACGACTATGATTATAACAACCACGACCATGATTGTAACAACAAAGACCATGATTATAACAACCACGACCATAATTATAACAACCACGACCATCTGGAAAACGATGTTGCTGTGCGCTAGCCAAGCACGAGCGTTCGAACTTTCACGCCTCTGTAAACTGTACCACAGGACTCGCCACCGGGCACGAAGGTCCCACAATCACTTGTCTAAGATACTATAGGAGTAGCCGTGTGTATATGTTCTGGGTAGCCGAAACGGCACAATATTTTTTCATCAAACTTGGTGGAAAAATCGCAAAAAATTCGTAGAATAGAACAAACCTGGTCCCATGTCGATGATTTCTTTAGGAAGGCATTAATTAACAATTTTATTTACGATGGAAAACGATGCAAGTCTACGGACTTGGCGCACCCGAATTAACCATGCAAGTCTACAGACTTGCCACACCCTCATTCGCTGTACGCTAGCCAAGCACAAGCGTTCAAACTTTCACCGGGCACGAAGGGCCCGAGATCATTTGTCCTCCTCTGTTTTCTGACACGTACAGTATACTGGACTGGACTGGACCAGCAACTTGTATACACACACACATATATATATATATATATATACCTAACCAAACAGCACCTCACTTAACACACCAAGTTGTTGGAGGGTTTCTGTGATAGCACCTGGTAATATCCGGACGTCTCATTTATCGACTCGTACCTGATGACTATCATAATAGACAAAACATGTAGCTTGTCGATGCTTTACTTTATCATATCTTATATTTTTTCCTCTTTATAACGAAGATACTTGGTACTCTTTACCACAGAACATTGTGTTGTCCAAGTCTTAACTGAGAACTCTGACACATGTGTACAAGTAGTCGTAGTTTCCAAAAGTCGAACAGAAGTTCAGACAATCGTGAGGTCGTAAACATGTGGTCGCAAATGGAACGAAAAGATTAAAGAAATACGATCAGTGTCACAAGTATGGCAAGACTGGTCCACGATTTAGTTGACCAGTCTTGCCCTCTCGCCCTCACCTCCTTACCAGTTGAAGGAAACGACCCGAGACAACTTACTGGTCTCTCCAAGCTTTTAGCTCTCACTAACGCAAAAGCTTCTCAATATTCCGTACAGTTGTGGAGAAAATGCTCTTGACACTACTGGCAATATTTAACATCTACACTTGAGGATCTTGGAGGTAAGGATGATATAGATTTCAACGTTATTCATTCAGACTTTTCGTGGTAGTTTTGTATGGTGGTGTTTCTGATATATCTAAAGTGCACGAAACAGGTGACTCAGGGACAGACTTCATAATTTTGAGTCGTTCACTGTCTCTTGTGTAAAAATAAATTCCACTTAAGAACCTCACCAGCAACCAGTTCGCCATGGTGGTCCTACCAGTGTCAACAAACACCCACCAACAATGATTACTAGATCGAGAGAACTGAAGCTCCTCACCACGACAAGGCAGTTACCAAACATCAGTTCTCTGAATTAAAAACTGCATTGGGATACAAGGGACCCACTTTTAGGTCTGAGTCTGCCACCAACTCAGACGTGTTTTTGTTGAAGGAGTTATCCACCTTTGGCAGTGGAGGTCCATCCTCCTAAAATATTACCTTCCGAACACTTCTGAGGTACATGCTCATATCTATGCCATATTTCAGCCAAAGATAGTGAACATCTATGAGCTAAATCTCAATAGTAACAGTATTGTGACCAAGTCCTAGTTTGCTGATCTTGACTGACTTTCTACCTCATTTACACACAGCTGAAGGGTCTCAATTGTTTCTCTTACAACACAACATATTTATCGTTTGTCACTCCTGATCTGTTTGTTTTTTTATTTCAGCATTTTTTTATGATGCAATTTGTTTTTGCCTTTTGTCCCCCCCCCCCCCCCCCCCAGGCCCCATGTGGGTCAGGGACCTGTGCCCGGGTAATTCCCTTAATACACCAACAAATTTTCAACAATAACACGTGCTTAATATAATATGCAAGTACAGCAGCCACTAGGAAACCAACATGGTATACATGCATTGAAGTTAATTGTATACGGTAATTTAATTTGCCATGTTATTCTGAATTCTAGTCTAGTTTAGTTTAAAGTATATTCTTGAACGGGAAGACATAAACAGATTATTGATGCTGAAATCTGGCCCCAGTAACCATAAGAGCCACGAGTCTTGTATCCTGGTGTCACTTTGACGTGTGTGTAAAACATTTATATATTATATACACAGTAATATCATAAATATATTTTTTTCCAATATACGAACTAAAAATAGTTTTTCAGTATTATTGCAAGTGAACGTTTGGGTCACATGGTATTTAAAACCGTATATATACCTGCAACATTGAGCCAGGGAAAGTTATTATCACTATCACCTTTTCTGTAATGTAATGATAACAGTCATGGTTACTGCCGCTCATAGTTGGGTTATAACCGAGGCACAGGAGGAGGTATAACGGGTCACATGAAGGGGTATAACCCGATACAGGAAGAGGTATAACGGGTCACAAGAAGGGTATAACCGGACACTGAAGATGGATTAACCGAAGTCACAGGAGGAAACTAATATCACCAAGGCGGAGGTTCTGTGGCACCGAGTAAGACCTCCGCTCCAGCTGCAGGCTCGTGTCTACGCTAACCTGTCTCGAAACTGCACCAGTATTGGGTGAGTTACTCCTGGGGCACAACAGCGGACGGAACTGGGTTAATGTATTCTTAAAAAACGCCTCACATAGACAGCAACTGTTAATTATGATATAACTTGCCAATTTAGTCCGAATTATTCTTAGTTTTTTATTTCGATTGTATCTATGATCACAATTTATATATCGCATCCCCTTGACCTTCAACTGATCTTCACCAAAAACACGGACGCCTACATGACATTTCCCCAAAATCCCACCCAAAAGTTTAAGTTCAATCATTTTAAACATTTAGTAGTCCATTTTCAATTATAAACGTAAACAAGCAAAATCACACAATTATCAGATCAAAATTGTTGCCGAGTTACTCTAAATAACATGCATACATGCTCAACCAATCAATAAACTCTGGGTATTATGACAAATACAAAGATAATTTTAGTAATATATACCAAACAAGCTTATACTATGAACGCACCCACGCTGTGTGCGAAAGTAAAATAATACCCCAAAACCATCGAAAAACCCTGATTAAATCCTACCCTAACCCAACATAACGTTGGGAATTTAAAATCCGCAAATTCGCTGGATGACCGAAACGATAATACAAAAGAAAAAAAATAAACGGGGAGGAGGAACGCGAACTGGCGGTCCAAGATGGCGGTCCGAGAGGAACACAGTTCTTATTCTTAACACGAACAAGGGAAAACGAAAAGGCTAATATTTAACGAGTGTGTTCCACCCTTAAAACCAAGTTGAGGAAATTTTTCCCATTAAAGATACAAGTTTTTTTTATTGTTCCTTTAAAACACAACAACAGCGTCTTACCTGACTCCTCAGGAAGGCGTTGTGCACCCGGTGTCCTGCCACTTTCCTTCACCGTTAAGACACTTAGTAAACACTTCACCATATGTATCCAACTTTTTTCCCAGGAGGTCTTCTGTGTGTGATCACAGCGTGTAAATTCATCATATAACGCGCTGCATTAAATTACCAATAAAATTAATAAAGTCACAGAGAGCGGTGAGCGTCCATGCACCGGCCCAAGGTGTCGCGCGGTACTGAGTAGTGTCTCGTTTTAGGGAAAGTAATGTTAAAAATAGTACCACGACTGAACTCCAAGAGTCCAAAACCAATCATTTATTGATGATACGAAGCTACCAAAACTAACCTAACTTTACCCAAATTTCCAAAATATCATTACGGTATGTTTCGTTACCATACGTTAGCTTCATATCTTCTGCTTTGAGAAAAATTGTGAGATCATCATTCTTGGTTGTGATAAACTTCCAACATTAGTTATCTTTGTTGGAAAGTTCTTTCATCGAATGATTCAATTTGTTTGAAAAAGTTTCGGATGGTCATTGATTCGAAAATCATAGACATTTCAGATCATTAAGGAAAATTAACTTCTTGAATAACAAATTTTCGAAAAAATATTTGTTGTGATAACTGATAAGTAGTGAGGAGCCTAGTGAGCAGCCGGCCTTCGACACAAGCTGTGAGTGTTATTTATTAACGTTTAAATGGTTTTTATGAAAGTTCTATTTTATTTATTATGTTTTTAACTTGCAATATTTTATTTTAGTCCTTTAAACATTAAATTTAATTCGGCGAAATATAACCTACGCTGTTGCGTCGCCAGGGATGTAATTACCACAATCAATCAGCCTAGTGTCTCTTAAGAGGTGGCCAACCTTACCACACAAACCATTAAGTTCCTCTCTCGGTATTTGAAAGAGAAGTGAGTCATGTGTAGCGAGAGTTTTCAGCATTATTTGTATGTGTTACAAAACACCAATGTAACTTACGGGACTAACTTACCATCTGTTGATACTGTTATAATGAGACTATGATTGGGATACAAATATTACTGAAAATTATGGACAAATTATTATTTTTTCATTGTATAAATATTTTGCGTCAAGGTTATGATGACCTTTAAATTTGTATAAGATTAAATTATCTGTTCTATTGATGTAGTACAGCGTTCATGTCAAAATGAACTATTTTATTGGTGTAAAATAATTCATGTGTTCTTATAATATTTATAACTTTTTGTAAGCCCCAGAAGGGGATGGTATAGGTGAGGGTGGGAGTAGTATACTGCATAGTCCTTTTGATGTTAGAGTTTTATTGTCTATAAAATATTTCAATTTCAATTTCAGTATTTGAACGCACGAGAAGGTCCTTGGTGAGGCATTCATGAACACATTGTACTTTGCAAGTTTGTGTATAATAAAAGACGTCTGTGGTTATTGTCGGCTTACATAAGCTGGAGGTGACTGTGGCTTAAGCCTGAGTGTACTGGTCAGGTGAGACCTATTTGTAAACGCCACACACCTTGATCCGGGCGAATAGTGGCCGTTACACCCTCTGGCCCCCACACACCCTCTGCCTCCCACACACCCTCGGGCTCCCACACATCCTCTGGCCCTTACAAACGATATGGCCTCACACATCCTGTGGCCCTCTCACACTCCATGGCCCTCACAATCTGTGGTCCTCACACAATCTGTAGCCCTCACACACACTGTAGTCCTCACATACCCTGTAACCCTTACACAAATATGGCACTCACACACCCTGTGGCCCTGACACATGTTGTGACCCTCACACACCCTGTGGCCCTCACACAATCTGTTGCTTTCACACACCCTGTGACCCTCACACACCTTGTGGCCCACACATGCCCTGTGGCCCTCATATACCCTGAGGCCTTCACACACCCTGTGGCCTTCACACAATCTGTTGCCTTCACACACCCTGTGACCTTCACACGCCCTGCGACCTTCACACACCCTGTGACAATCACACACCCTCTGGCCCTCAATCACCCTATAAACTTGGCACAACCTGTGGCCCACACATACCCTGTGGCCCTCACATACCCTGTGGCCCTCACACACCCTGTGGGCCTAACATACCCTCTGGCCCTTAGACACCCTATGGCCCTTACACACCCTATAGCCCTCACATATCCTCTGGCCCTCACACACCCTGTGGCCCTCTCACAAACCGTGGCCCTCACACACCCTGTGACCTTAGCACACCCTGTGGCCCTCACAAACCCTGTTGCCTTCACACACCCTGTGGCCCTCACATACCCTGTGGCCCTCACGCACCCTGTTGGCCTCTCATACTCTCTGAACCTGGCCCTTAGACACTCTATGGCCCTTACACACCCTGTGTCCATCACATATCCTCTGGCTCCTCACACACCGTGTGGCCCTCACACACCCCATGGCCCTCACGCACCCTGTGGCGCTTACACACCCTATGGCCCTCACACACCCTGTGACCCTTACACACACACACACTCACCCGGCATTCCTGACATACCCTCTGGCCCTCACACACCCGGTGGCCCTTATATACCCGGAAGCCCTTATATGCCCGGTGGCCCTCACACACCCAGTGGCCCTCACACACACTGTGGCCTTCACATACCCGGTGGCCCTCACACACCCGGTGGCCCTTATATACCCGGTGGCCCTCACATACCCGGTGGCCCTCACACACCCGGTGGCCCTCACATACCCGGTGGCCCTTATATACCCGGTGGCCCTTATATACCTGCTGGCCCTCACACACCCAGTGGCCCTCACACACACTGTGGCCCTCACATACCCGGTGGCCCTCACACACACTGAGGCCCTCACATACCCGGTGGCCCTCACACACCCTCTGGCCCTCACACACCCGGTGGCCCTCACACACCCGGTGGCCCTCACACACCGTCTGGCCCTCACACACCCTATGGTCCTCACACACCCTGTGGCCTTCACACACCCTGTGCCTCACACACACTCTGTGACCCTTACACACACACACACACACACACACACACACACACACCCGGCATTCCTCACATACCCTATGGCCCTCACATACCCTGTGGCCCTCACATACCCTGTGGCCCTCACACACCCGGTGGCCCTCACACACCCAGTGGCCCTCACACATCTTCACACAACCGGTGGCCCTCACACACCCTGTGGCCTTCACACACCCTGTGCCTCACACACACCCTGTGACACACACACACACACACAGACACACACACACCCGGCATTCCTCACATACCCTGTGGCCCTCACATACCCGGTCGCCCTTATATACCCGGTGGCCCTTATATACCCGGTGGTCCTCACATACCCTGTAGCCCTCACACATCCGGATGCCTTCACACACCCGGTGGCCCTCACACACCCAGCGGCCCTCACACACCCTGTGGTCCTCAGACACCCGGTGGCCTTTACATACCCGGTGGCCCTCACACACCCAGTGGCCCTCACACACCCTGTGGTCCTCACACACCCTGTGGTCCTCACACATCCGGATGCCTTCACACACCCGGTGGCCCTCACACAACCAGCGGCCCTCACACACCCTGTGGTCCTCAGACACCCGGTGGCCCTCACACATCCGGATGCCTTCACACACCCGGTGGCCCTCACACACCCAGTGGCCCTCACACACCCTGTGGTCCTCACACACCCTGTGGTCCTCACACACCCGGTGGCCCTCACACACCCTGTGGTCCTCACACACCCAGTGGCCCTCACACACCCTGTGGTCCTCACACACCCTGTGGTCCTCACACACCCGGTGGCCTTCACACACCCTGTGGGCCTCACATAACCCTCTGGGCCTCACATAACCCTATGGGCCTCACATAACCCTGTGGGCCTCACATAACCCTTTGGGCCTCACATAACCCTATGGGCCTCACATAACCCTGTGGGCCTCACATAACCCTATGGGCCTCACATAACCCTGTGGGCCTCACATAACCCTGTGGGCCTCACACAACCCTGTGGGCCTCGCATAACCCTGTGGGCCTCGCATAACCCTATGGGCCTCACATAATCCTATGGGCGTCACATAACCCTGTGGGCCTCGCATAACCCTATGGGCCTCACATAACCCTATGGGCCTCACATAACCCTATGGGCCTCACATAACCCTGTGGGCCTCACATAACCCTGTGGGCCTCACATAACTCTATGGGCCTCACATAACCCTGTAGGCCTCACATAACCCTATGGGCCTCACATAACCCTATGGGCCTCACATTACCCTGTGGGCCTCACATAACCCTGTGGGCCTCACATAACCCTATGGGCTTCACATAACCCAATGGGCCTCACATAACCCTGTGGGCCTCACATAACTCTGTGGGCCTCACATAACCCTGTGGGCCTCACATAACCCTGTGGGCCTCACATAACCCTGTGGGCCTCACATAACCCTGTGGGCCTCACATAACCCTATGGGCCTCACATAACCCTGTGGGCCTCACATAACCCTGTGGGCCTCACATAACCCTATGGGCCTCACATAACCCTGTGGGCCTCACATTACCCTGTGGGCCTCACATTACCCTGTGGGCCTCACATAACCCTGTGGGCCTCACATAACCCTGTGGGCCTCACATAACCCTATGGGCCTCACATAACCCTGTGGGCCTCACAAAACTCTGTGGGCCTCACATAACCCTGTGGGCCTCACATAACCCTGTGGGTCTCACATAACTCTGTGGGCCTCACATAACCCTACGGGCCTCACATAACCCTATGGGCCTCACATAACCCTGTGGGCCTCACATAACTCTGTGGGCCTCACATAACTCTGTGGGCCTCACATAACCCTAGTGGGCCTCACATAACCCTATGGGCCTCACATAACCCTGTGGGCCTCACATAACCCTGTGGGCCTCACATAACTCTGTGGGCCTCACATAACCCTGTGGGCCTCACATAACCCTGTGGGCCTCACATAACCCTGTGGGCCTCACATAACCCTGTGGTCCTCACACACCCGGTGGCCTTCACATAACCTTGTGGGCCTCACATAACCCTGTGGGCCTCACATAACCCTGTGGGCCTCACATAACCCTATGGGCCTCACATAACCCTGTGGGCCTCACATAACCCTGTGGGCCTTACATAACCCTGTGGGCCTCACATAACCCTATGGGCCTCACATAACTCTGTGGGCCTCACATAACCCTATGGGCCTCACATAACTCTGTGGGCCTCACATAACCCTGTGGGCCTCACATAACCCTATGGGCCTCACATAACTCTGTGGGCCTCACATAACCCTATGGGCCTCACATAACTCTGTGGGCCTCACATAACCCTATGGGCCTCACATAACTCTGTGGGCCTCACATAACCCTGTGGGCCTCACATAACCCTGTGGGCCTCACATAACCCTATGGGCCTCACATAACCCTGTGGGCCTCACATAACCCTATGGGCCTCACATAACTCTGTGGGCCTCACATAACTCTGTGGGCCTCACATAACCCTATGGGCCTCACATAACCCTGTGGGCCTCACATAACCCTGTGGGCCTCACATAACCCTGTGGGCCTCACATAACCCTGTGGGCCTCACATAACCCTGTGGGCCTCACATAACCCTGTGGGCCTCATATAGTACATCATAGTTATTTATTTTAGTTGAGTAAATTCTCTCGGGATATGAAGGATAAAAATGGTGTGTGTGTGTGTGTGTGTGTGTTATAATCTTAAAGCGTTCACGTATATGTAAAAGCTTGTAAACCCGGACCATTACGCTTTATAAACTCTCACCATCACCATTAAAACTCACCATCACCTCTTCTCATATATCTCACCATTACGTCACCATCATTCCTTTTAGCTATCTTTTTTATCATTACTTCTTCATTCATACTTCAGTGGTGCACCAGTAACCCTTCACCAGCATCGGTCCTCTAGTGAATAGTTCCTCCAGTCACCTCACCATCATTTCACCATATCACCATTCTCATCGTTACCTGACTGTGGCCTTCCCAAGAACTTCACCATCTCTTTTACTATCACCATCACCTCACCATTACTTCACCATAACACCAGGGTCCGTTGCTACCCACACGATGACGTCACCATCTGCAACGAGGACAATTTTTCTACTCCATGTCCGGTGCTTCTGGCTCGTGTGAGTAACCATAGTGTAGGTGTAGACAGCGGTGGTGAGAGTGCACTTGGTAGGCCTCTCCATTGTGGGTGACAGTATGAAAGGCAGACACTCATAATATTTGAAGTGTTTACCATGGAAGCTGTGACCCCCCCCCCCCCCCCTAGTTCGCCAGGCCACCGCCAGGGGGACATTGATCAACATTCCAGAAGTTGTATTTATGTTACATGTGGTATTTTTGCAGTTTTTCTTCAATAATTGATTTATTTTCGCAGTTCTTAACGTGATTTTAAACTCAAATAGCAGAGTTACCGTGGCGCTGTTGTTTATAACTGTTTGGTATTCTTTTGTATGTGTTTTGGTATAGGTTCTTGCAAAATTTCTTCATGATTCACGACACTCACACACACGACAGTCAAACACGCACACACAAGTGTATCTTGAGTTAGTAGCCAAGATTGGCTGTAAAAGGGCCACACACAGCTTCAATACAATTGTAACTCTGTTATTGGAGTATAAATTCATACAAATCCTGAGAAAAACTACGAAAATATATGAATTATTAAAGAAAAACAACAAAACCACCTTCACAAAAGCCGACAGTAGACCCCTGGCGGTGGCCTGACGAACTACGTCTAGCACCGCCGGGAGCAGTTCGAGGCTGGGCCCAGCCAGTTGCTTTTTTTTTTTAATGGGAATTAGCCCACCCGGGCACAGATCAAACGACCCACAACGGGGCCTGGGGGGGGGGGGGGCGAAAAAGGAACAGAAATAAATTTAAAATATAGAAGAAAAAGGTTATACTGTGTTAATGTACACCAGGAGGAGGGTTTCTGTTTACTGGGGTTGGCGTCTCTTGGTGCCGCAGTAGGTGATTGGTGCTTTGGTAGAGTTACTTTGTCTAACTGTCTCTGTCCGTCTGTCTCTCAGTCTCTGTCTGTCTTTGTATCTCTGTTTGTCTGTCCGTCAGTCTGTCTCTGTCTGCCAGTCTATTTTTACAATGTCTGTCACTGTCTGTCTGTGTCTGTGTTTGTCTCGTTCTGTCTCAGCCTCTCTGTCTTTCCACTATGTCGGTCTCTGTCTGTCTGTTCTGTCTCTCTGTCTGTCTGTCTGTTTTTTGTTGAAAGGAGTTGTTGAGTTAGGTTGTTTTTATTGAGAGGGTTGTCGCTGAGGTTGGGTATGGAGAATTGTAAGTATTTCTGTGCGGCTTTGTCTGGGGGGGGGGGGGGGGTGTTGCTGTGTTTGGAGGTTGGTTGGTATTTTATTTTATTGTATTTATTATTTTATTTTATTTTTCATTTATTAATTTATTCATTTATTTTTATTTTGTTAATTATTTATTTATTTATTTTTTGTTGGGGGGCGGGGGGGGGGGGGCGGTGGTCGGGTATGTTGATTTATAGGATAGGATTCCTTAGGGAGGATTTGTAGACAGACAGACAAACAGACAGTTAGAAAAACAGACAGACGGACGGACACAGACAGACAGACATTAAACAGACACACAGAAACAGACAGAAACCGTCAGACAAACGGACAAACACACCGAAAGACACAGACAGACAAACAGACGAGCGGAGACAGACAGACAGTCAGTCTCTGTCTGTCTTTATATCTCAATCTCTGTCTGTGTGTCTCTGTGTCCGTTTCTTTCTGTCTGCCTGTCTGTCTGTTTGTAGCAGACACAAGCAGACAACTGACAGACAGACAGACGGAGAAATAGAGGGACAGACAGAAACAGAGACGGCGATATAGACTGACTAACATATAGACGAAAGAGACAGACAGACAGAAAAACAGAGGCAGAAAATCAGAAAGACAGACAGATCGATATTGTGAGACAGACTGGCAGAAACAGTCAGACACAGAGACACAGATAGATGGGGGATGGGGGGATTCCACACCCTTCCCAGTCGGTGGGTCCTGATACCTTCCGTTGCCAACTACCGGATGGTGCCATTCTCCACCTCCCAGGATGGGTGTGGATGGGGGGATCCCACACCCTTCCCAGTCGGTGGGTCCTGATACCTTACCGTACACCACCCTACACCACCATACCCCATACTACACCACCCACTACACCCTCACTACACCACCATACCCCACACTACACCACCCACTACACCACCCTACACACACACTTCCCAGTCGGTGGGCCTGATACCTTACCGTACACCACCCTACACCACCATACCCCATACTACACCACCCACTACACCCTCACTACACCACCATACCCCACACTACACCACCCACTACACCACCCTACACACACACTTCCCAGTCGGTGGGCCTGATACCTTACCGTACACCACCCTACACCACCATACCCCATACTACACCACCCACTACACCCTCACTACACCACCATACCCCACACTACACCACCCTACACACACACTTCCCAGTCGGTGGGTCCTGATACCTTCTGTCGGCGCCTGACGGATTGTACCATTCTCCACTTCCTGGGAAGGATGTGGATTCCCTCTCCTCATCCCCCACTCCCCATCATCCCTCTCACCCCACCCACCCCTTCATCCTCTCACCCTCCCCAGTCGGTGGTTCTTGGTACCTTCTGTTGTTGGCTCTCTGATGGTACCATTCCCCAAAACCCAGGATGGGTGAGAGGATGATGGGTGTGGGTGGGGGGTTATAGACGGGATGTCCTACCCTACCTAACCTTACCTTACCTTACACCACCCCACACCACCCTACCCAACACTTCACCACCCTTCACCACGCACTGCACCACACCACCCAACACCTACCCGAGAGTTTAGTTAATAAGTGATGAACTGGCTTGGCCTTGCCTCGATCTGGGACTGGAGGAGCTAGATAGAGGTACTTACTTCGTCGTGTCACAGGCAGGGGAATTACTATCGACTTTTTGGAAGGTCTATTTATGTTACATTAGCTGTTTTTCCTGTTTTTCTTTAATAATTCATATATTTACGCAGTCGACCTCCAAAAGTACACGTTTATTAACATAGAGATATAATGGGGCACTCCGTACAACATTCAAGCTATGTGGGCGTGTATGACTTGTCTTCTTGTGTACATGACTCTCGTGTGTGTGTGTGCGTGTATGACTGTCTTGTGCATATGACTGCCATGTATGTGTGTGTATGACTATCTTGTTGTGTACATGACTGTCGTGTGTGTGCGTGTATGACTGTCTTGTTGTGCATATGACTGCCATGTATATGTGTGTATGACTATCTTGTTGTGTACATGACTGTCGTGTGTGCGTGTATGACTGTCTTGTGCATATGACTGCCATGTATGTGTGTGTATGACTATCTTGTTGTGTACATGACTGTCGTGTGTGCGTGTATGACTGTCTTGTTGTGGTGAGGTGTAAGGGGGTGTAGTGGTGGGGGTGTAGTGGTGGGGGTGTAGTGGTGAGGTGTAAGGGGGTGTAGTGGTGGGGGTGTAGTGGTGGGGGTGTAGTGGTGGGGTGTTGTGGTGGGGGTGTAGTGGTTGGAGTGTAGTGGTTGGAGTGTAGTGGTGGGGTGTTGTGGTGGGGGTGTAGTGGTGGGGGTGTAGCGGTGGGGTGTAGTGGTGGGGGTGTAGTGGTGGGGGTGTAGTGGTGGGGTGTAGTGGTGGGGGTGTAGTGGTGGGGGTGTAGTGGTGGGGTGTACTAGTGGGGGTGTAGTGGTGGGGTGTTGTGGTGGGGGTGTAGTAGTCGGGGTGTAGTGGTGGGGTGTAGTAGTGGGGGTGTAGTGGTGGGGTGTAGTGGTGGGGTGTAGTGGTGGGGTGTTATGGTGAAGTGTAAGGGGGTGTAGTGGTGGGGGTGTTGTGATGGGGGTGTTGTGATGGGGGTGTTGTGGTGGGAGTGTAGTGGTGGGGTGTTGTGGTGGGGGTGTAGTAGTCGGGGTGTAGTGGTGGGGTGTAGTAGTGGGGGTGTAGTGGTGGGGTGTAGTGGTGGGGTTTACTAGTGGGGTGTAGTGGTGGGGTGTTGTGGTGGGGGTGTAGTAGTCGGGGTGTAGTGGTGGGGTGTTGTGGTGGGGGTGTAGTAGTCGGGGTGTAGTGGTGGGGTGTTGTGGTGGGGGTGTAGTAGTCGGGGTGTAGTGGTGGGGTGTAGTGATGGGGTGTAGTGGTGGGGTGTAGTGGTGGGGTGTTGTGGTGAGGTGTAAGGGGGTGTAGTGGTGGGGGTGTTGTGATGGGGGTGTTGTGATAGGGGTGTTGTGGTGTGATGTAGAAGGGGGGGTGTAATATTAGGGGGTGTGCCATGAAGTGTATTTATGGGTGTACTGAAGCGGCGTTATGGGCCTGTCATGAAAATTGTTTGCACATGTGTTCTGTCTCTCTATTACCCGACTGTCTGGAGCTGTTCTTGTTTCAGTTTACTTATTGTTTGCGATTGTTTGTATTCCAGCACTGTCTATAGGTAATAAGTGCTGAGTCAGTGTGAACTTGTACTGTCTGTGTGATTGTTTGTCTGTCTGTCTGATTGTCTGTCTATCTTATCTATCTATCTATCTATCTATCTATCTATCTATCTAGTAACTCATAATCTGGCGGTACTTAGGTTATATTTTAGCGATACACATTTTTGGCGGTATATATTTTGAACACCCAATTTATCGATACCTATTTGGTTTTTTTAGTGATACCTATTTGGCGACGTGATGGGTGAGGAAGCGTTGGTATGTCGCGTATGAAAAGAATATTTGGCGGTTTTGGCGTCCATTAATTTGGTCTAACAAGCGGGCCAGATTACACCAGCACGACTGAGGCAAATATTTATATATGCCGAGCGACCCCGACGAGGGCTATAACCATATACTCAGAACAATGTCATATTGCTCCCCACCCTCCCCCAGACCGACAGACATTCACGTAGAGGGGAGACGAGGGAGAGAGAGGAGATGAGGGGGAGAGGGGAGATGAGGGGGGAGATTGTGGGATAAGATGAAGTGGAGGAGGAGGAGGGGGGTGAGGGTGTGGATGTTGGGGAGGAGGGGGTGAGGGTGTGGATGTTGGGGAGGAGGGGGTGAGGGTGTGGATGTTGGGGAGGAGGGGTGAGGGTGTGGATGTTGGGGAGGAGGGGGTGAGGGTGTGGATGTTGGGGAGGAGGGGGTGAGGGTGTGGATGTTGGGGAGGAGGGGGTGAGGGTGTGGATGTTGGGGAGGAGGGGGGGTGAGGGTGTGGATGTTGGGGAGGAGGGGGTGAGGGTGTGGATGTTGGGGAGGAGGGGGAGGGTGTGGATGTTGGGGAGGAGGGGGTGAGGGTGTGGATGTTGGGGAGGAGGGGGTGAGGGTGTGGATGTTGGGGAGGAGGGGGAGGGTGTGGATGTTGGGGAGGAGGGGGGTGAGGGTGTGGATGTTGGGGAGGAGGGGGTGAGGGTGTGGATGTTGGGGAGGAGGGGGTGAGGGTGTGGATGTTGGGGAGGAGAGGGTGAGGGTGTGGATGTTGGGGAGGAGGGGGTGAGGGTGTGGATGTTGGGGAGGTGGAGGGGGAGGAGGAAGTGGTAGGGGAGAATGCAGGGGAAGAGAATGAAGAAGAGAGGCGGTAGGGGAAGAGAAGGGGGGGGAGCGGATACAGTAGGTTGGAACAGGATTAGGAAAATATCGACGGTAGAGAGAGAGAGGGTGGGGGGGGGGAGATGATAGGGAAGGAGGGAGGGGAAGGAGAAGATAGAGACTGAGGGAGGGGGAAGGAAGGGGGATAGAGAGAGTAGGAGAAGATAGGCCCAGGGAGTGAGGGAGGGGGGAGAGGAGGAGGGGGAGATAAATAGGAAAGGGGAGATACATTTCCCCTCAGTACCCGACACTGTCCTCACTTCCCCCTCCGGACCCCTCACCTTGGCAACAATTGAGCTGATGTTTGTGTCGTCTTACACATGTAACTGAGGGGGGAAAGGTGGAGTAGGAGGTGTAAGAGAGGGGAGAGGTGTTGGGTAAGTGTGAGGGAGGTAGGTGTGAGAGAGGGGAGAGGTGTTGGGTAAGTGTGAGGGAGGGAGGTGTGAGAGAGGGGAGAGGTGTAGGGTAAGTGTGAGGGAGGGAGGTGTGAGAGAGGGGAGAGGTGTAGGGTAAGTGTGAGGGAGGGAGGTGTGAGAGAGGGGAGAGGTGTAGGGTAAGTGTGACGGAGGGCGGTGTGAGAGAGGGGAGAGGTGTAGGGTAAGTGTGAGGGAGGGCGGTGTGAGAGAGGGGAGAGGTGTAGGGTAAGTGTGAGGGAGGGCGGTGTGAGAGAGGGGAGAGGTGTAGGGTAAGTGTGAGGGAGGGCGGTGTGAGAGAGGGGAGAAGTGTAGGGTAAGTGTGAGGGAGGGAGGTGTGAGAGAGGGGAGAGGTGTAGGGTATGTGTGAGGGAGGGCGGTGTGAGAGAGGGGAGAGGTGTAGGGTAAGTGTGAGGAAGGGCGGTGTGAGAGAGGGGAGAGGTGTAGGGTAAGTGTGAGGGAGGGCGGTGTGAAAGAGGGGAGAGGTGTAGGGTAAGTGTGAGGGAGGGCGGTGTGAGAGAGGAGAGAGATGTAGGGTAAGTGTGAGGGAGGGAGGTGTGAGAGAGGGGAGAGGTGTAGGGTAAGTGTGAGGGAGGGAGGTGTGAGAGAGGGGAGGAGGTGTAGGGTAAGTGTGAGGGAGGGCGGTGTGAGAGAGGGGAGAGGTGTAGGGTAAGTGTGAGGGAGGGCGGTGTGAGAGAGGGGAGAGGTGTAGGGTAAGTGTGAGGGAGGGCGGTGTGAGAGAGGGGAGAGGTGTAGGGTAAGTGTGAGGGAGGGCGGTGTGAGAGAGGGGAGAGGTGTAGGGTAAGTGTGAGAGAGGGGAGAGGTGTAGGGTAAGTGTGAGGGAGGGAGGTGTGAGAGAGGGGAGAGGTGTAGGGTAAGTGTGAGGGAGGGCGGTGTGAGAGAGGGGAGAGGTGTAGGGTAAGTGTGAGGGAGGGCGGTGTGAGAGAGGGGAGAGGTGTAGGGTAAGTGTGAGGGAGGGCGGTGTGAGAGAGGGGAGAGGTGTAGGGTAAGTGTGAGGGAGGGCGGTGTGAGAGAGGGGAGAGGTGTAGGGTAAGTGTGAGGGAGGGAGGTGTGAGAGAGGGGAGAGATGTAGGGTAAGTGTGAGGGAGGGCGGTGTGAGAGAGGGGAGAGGTGTAGGGTAAGTGTGAGGGAGGGCGGTGTGAGAGAGGGGAGAGGTGTAGGGTTAGTGTGAGGGAGGGCGGTGTGAGAGAGGGGAGAGGTGTAGGGTAAGTGTGAGGGAGGGAGGTGTGAGAGAGGGGAGAGGTGTAGGGTAAGTGTGAGGGAGGGCGGTGTGAGAGAGGGGAGAGGTGTAGGGTAAGTGTGAGGGAGGGAGGTGTCAGAGAGGGGAGAGATGTAGGGTAAGTGTGAGGGAGGGCGGTGTGAGAGAGGGGAGAGGAGTTGGGTAAGTGTGAGGGAGGGAGGTGTGAGAGAGGGGAGAGGAGTAGGGTAAGTGTGAGGGAGGGCGATGTGAGAGAGGGGAGAGGAGTTGGGTAAGTGTGAGGGAGGGCGGTGTGAGAGAGGGGAGAGGAGTTGGGTAAGTGTGAGGGAGGGCGGTGTGAGGGAAGGAGGTGGTGTAGGATAAGTGAGGTATAGTATACATTATCAGGCTATTTATTTACTCTATAATACTCCTGAGACAGTGTGCCCGTAGTGAGGTTGACCCTTGTTGCCCTGGCCTGTGTTTATGATTGTTGTTAACAGGGATAATACTCGCACCATCATGCCTTCCAATTGAGCAAGTCTCCAACAGAGGGCGTGTGTCACAACACCACTAACAACACTGGACCCCTCTGAGGGCCTGACACGCTGCCGTCAACACACACATCACCTGTATTGTCGTGGCCTCCAGGCCTGGTGGGTTGACAGTGTGATGTAATTACTCAGCCCAGAGAATGTTACTTCAACTGACAGTTCTATCGCCAGTGTTGTGCTTTAGTAATTATTTTGTAAATATATATATATATATATATATATATATATATATATATATATATATATATATATATATATATATATATATATATATATATATATATATATATATATATGCTGATAACCACAAGGAAAGAAGAAAACACGAAGTTCCGAAGCGCTTTCGTGTAATTCACATCTTCAGGGGTGAGTACAGACACACAGGGGTGAGTACAGACTAGTCTGTACTCACCCCTGAAGATGTGAATTACACGAAAGCGCTTGGGAACTTCGTGTTTTCTTCTTTCCTTGTGGTTATCAGCATATACCTAGATCACGCGCACCTACAGTGATTTACTTGCATATATATATATGTGTGGGTGTGGGTGTGTGGTATCGTATTTATTGTATTGAGTAACTTGTATTGAGTCCATCATGTGTGACACAACTTACAACCATTAATAATAATATTAGTGATGACGATATTGTCATTATGTTAACTGACGAAGAAAATAAAGTGGAAACGATGACAAGAAGAATACACATGACCCTTAATCTTCTAAATTATGATTATTGAAGACAAGATCATCCCTTAAGTTTTTAAAATAATTGCATTGTGGCCTGACCTGATCTGACCTTTTAAGGTAAAATTAAGCTGTACAAAAACATTTTTATGTCAGTTGGTTTATCAACCTTTGACGAGCTCAAGGTGTGACTAATTGCCTCTTTATTACCTCTCAATGGCAACTTTCAAGAGTCCTCAACCTGCCTGAGAGACTACAGGTGGCAGAGTAACAACTGGAGTGCAGTGAAGTTAGTGGTGGGTAAGGTGTTTGTTATTGTTGCATGTGTGTGTGTTGTGAACTGTTGTTATTACTCTGTTATTGTCCGAAGTCATGTTGCAGAAGGGGACTTGATAATGGTGTTCGTCCATCCTTCCGTGTGTCTGTCCATTTACCCGCACGTCCTTCAATGTTTTCCGTCTACCCACCCGTCTTTCCGTGTCTGTCCATCTACCCACCCGTCTTTCCGTGTCTGTCCGCCTGCCAGTCCGTCCTTCCGTGAGACAGTGAAGGTAATATTTCGAGAATAGATTCAACTCGATTCTGAGTCTGGTGTACAGATGTGTTGTGGGCGCCTCGTATAAGTTCAGTAATGAGTATTTTCCCTCCGTCTTTTTTGGGGAGTTTGATCTATTACTGCTTCCCTGTGCTCCTCAGACTTTATACAACATCTTAAATAAATAACAGCTGATTTTGTTGCGACTTTCTATAAAACTGTGGCCTAACATGATCTTGTGCAAGGTCAAGAATCATTGTGTTTCCTGTTTTAATTTGGAAGTTATGGCCGTTTTGTTTCTCTGTGTATGTGTGGGTCGAAAAATCATGCATATAACCCGGAAATTGTAAGAGAGAAAAAGTGGTGATGGCTTATGGTGAAACTTATCGTGTGGATGTAACGTAATGAACTCTCACATGAGGTCAAGAATCAGTATTTTCCTTATTTATTGTAGAGAGTTACAGCTGTTTGAAATTCCTTTTGTTAGGTTGGATCAAATATTGTAGTCGCTGTTAATTGAATCCGTGACCCAAACAAATAGTAATGGATTTTAATGAAACTTGGTATGTGGAAGTAACACGATCAGATCTCACACCACCTCAAGAATCACTATTTTCCTTAATCACTTTATGAACTTATGGTTAGTTTTGTTTCTCAGGAGGACAAGACACTATGAAACAATTCGAACACAAATGTTGACTTCTATGAAACAACTCGAACACAGTTTGTTGACTTCTATGAAACATACAGTATGGATACAACCCAACGAGATCTAAGAATTATTCGACTAAGACTATTTTCCCCATATCACTCTGAGGACTGTGGGCCACTAGATTGATAATTATCAAACGATATCAAGTCAATATTGAATGTATGAATGATTTTTGTAAATTTTGGCGTATGTTTATGACCTCGTTTTAAAGTCTCTAAATAAATGTGATATAGGAGATTAATTCACCTTTTTTTATGAATTTTAAGTCAAATTTATAATATTTTTTGATTGTGTTTTAATTAATGTTTCTCAAAGGTTAAATGGTAGAATATAATAGATGGATTCTCAGCTGATGAACTAAACTTATGGGAAATATCTTGAAGGATGCAAGGTGACAAAGAGAGTTGGGTCCTCCTCCTTCTCCTCCTACCCATCCCTTCCTACCCATCTCCACCCCCTCCCACACACACACACACACACACACACACACACTATCTGCTCACCGTCACTGATTCTGAATTGTTCTGATTGCTTGAAGCGTCGCTCTGTCTGGCTCAGCCCCTGATTGGTCATTTTATTTCTCTGATTGTCGATTTTATTCCCTGATTGGAGACTTTATTTTCTGATTGTCGATTTTTTCCTGATTAGTTTCTCTATTCCCCTGAAAGTGTAAGTATTTATATGTAAAGGCATACACATATACATAAATGCTTATTAAACACACATACACAAATGTACACATGTGCGTACATGTACACAGATACACAAACAAACATTAATGCAGATAATAAATAAACACACACAAAGAAGATGCGTACACAATACTCAATAAGTAAAACACACACACACACACACACACACACACCTTTTCTACCTATGGTCATTAACACACCTGGATTTACCCCCTGTTTATTTGTTTATTTTTTGTACGACGAATAATCAATCAATCATAAACAACAATAAAAGAAAATAATTGAACGGAATGTCAAGTTCAGAAAAGAAAATAGATCCCAAGTTGTGTAGAAAATTAATAATGAATAAAGAGAGAGAGAGAGAGAGAGAGAGAGAGAGAGAGAGAGAGAGAGAGAGAGAGAGAGAGAGAGAGAGAGGCGAAGTAATTATTTATTTCAATGAAAAATGATGACTCAAACATATTTCCTTGTATATATTGTTATTGTTGTCATCTGTTTATTGTCATTCGATTCCATTCCTGATTCTCCCGTTCATGTGCAAATGAGGGAGGGAGGGGAGGGGGGAAGGAGGGAGGGATGGAATCAAGTGAGGAAGGGACCAGGATGGAGGGGTAGGGGAGGAAGGGGCAGGATGGAGGAGGTGGACAGGGATAGATGTAGGGTAGAGAGGGGAGGGGAAGGAGGTAGGGAGGGAAGGAAGGGTGACATTGAAGGATGGAATAGGGGGGACGGAGAGCCAGATTAGAAGGAAGGATGGGAAGAAGGGAAGGGGACGGGGGGAGGGCCGGACACCTCCCTGACAGATAACAAGAACTTTAATCAGACCGTTGCCGTCCTCTCCAAATGGTTCTTTGTTAGTGAAACTTTGGCCATGAGGTTCAGCCAGACGCCCCGGGGAGCAAAAGTTATTCAAATGAGAAAACCTGAGCAACAAAAGGTCGACAAAAAACCTCCTTCCCCACCTACCTTCACTCCTCCCCCCCCTCACTTCCCCTCTCTCCCCCCACTTCCTCCTACCCCACCCTCCCCTCCCTCCCCACCTACCTTCACTCCTCCCCCCCTCACTTCCCCTCTCTCCCCCCACCTCCTACCCACCCTCCCCTCCCTCCCCACTACCTCACTCCTCCCCCCTCACTCCCCCGCTCTCCCCCCACCTCCTCCTCCCCCCCCCTCCCCCCCCTCACTTCCCCTCTCTCCCCCCACCTCCTCCTACCCCACCCTCCCCTCCCTCCCCACCTACCTTCACTCCTCCCCCCCTCACTTCCCCTCTCTCCCCCCACCTCCTCCTACCCCACCCTCCCCTCCCTCCCCACCTACCTTCACTCCTCCCCCCCTCACTTCCCCTCTCTCCCCCCACCTCCTCCTACCCCACCCTCCCTACCCTCCCCACCACCTTCACTCCCCCCCTCACTTCCCCTCTCTCCCCCACCTCCTCCTACCCCACCCTCCCCTCCCTCCCCACCAACCTTCACTCCTCCCCCCCTCACTTCCCCTCTCTCCCCCCACCTCCTCCTACCCCACCCTCCCCTCCCTCCCCACCTACCTTCACTCCTCCCCCCTCACTTCCCCTCTCTCCCCCCACCTCCTCCTACCCCACCCTCCCCACCTACCTTCACTCCTCCCCCCCCTCACTTCCCCTCTCTCCCCCACCTCCTCCTACCCCACCCTCACCTCCCTCCCCACCTACCTTCACTCCTCCCCCCTCACTTCCCCTCTCTCCCCCACCTCCTCCTACCCCACCCTCCCCACCTACCTTCACTCTTCCCCCCCCTCACTTCCCCTCTCTCCCCCCACCTCCTCCTACCCTACCCTCCCCTCCCTCCCCACCTACCTTCACTCCTCCCCCCCTCACTTCCCCTCTCTCCCCCCCACCTCCTCCTACCCTACCCTCCCCTCCCTCCCCACCTACCTTCACTCCTCCCCCCCTCACTTCCCCTCTCTCCCCCCACCTCCTCCTACCCCACCCTCCCCTCCCTCCCCACCTACCTTCACTCCTCCCCCCCCTCACTTCCCCTCTCTCCCTCCCACCTCCTCCTACCTCACCCTCCCCTCCCTCCCCACCTACCTTCACTCCTCCCCCCTCACTTCCCCTCTCTCCCCCCACCTCCTCCTACCCCACCCTCCCTCCACGTTTCCCTTCTCCTCACCCCTAATCTCTCACTAGAACTAAAGAGCAAAATATATATAAAGGTAAGAGAAACTAATTAACCACTGAAATTGATATAAAGTTAAATATAAATAAAGAATAATGAAGTACAAGTTAAAACCACAGGTATATAACAAGAAATGAAAAATTCAAATAAATAATTATAAAGTGAAACGAGAGAGGAAATAAAATGTTAATAAAACACTGAAATGTTAATAATTAATAAGATAAAAAGTTAGCAAACACAAATAAACATAAATAATAATATACTCGATTTAACAGAGAAGCCAAATTCACTTAACACACTCGCATGTTTATATAATCTATGGGGGGGGGATAAACATTATAGTTTCGTAAATACAATTCATAAGTTTTGGATAGATAATTATACATACGTCAACATATTAGATAAAAACGTATATCAATTGACGTGTGGTAGCAGGTTAATTTGACGTACAATAACCTAACGTGACAAGTTATGTCTCCTAGTGTGTGATAATGTTACAGCTGAAGCGGGAATATCGGTGAAATTACCTCGAGTAGAAAAATATTCCAATGAGAATATCGGATTTTGGTGACAACATGAGATAAATTTATTAATGTAATAGTCCTGATAATGTCGACACAGTACATAACAAGTCAAAGTGAATTACAGAATATTACCAACAATACAGAATTACAATGGGAAAGAAGATTTAAAATAACATCAATGGAATAAAGTGAACAGGTAAATATTACGATAAATGCCAGAACAAACAAAGCCACAAAAAAGTGACTGAGGGGGAAATATTTCGAGAGAAGGCAAATGGTAAATACATGAAACCCAAATAAAATATACATGGAAAATATTCATATGAAAAATATATTTAAATTTTTTCAAATCAAATATAAACATAAGGCAATTTTTCGCAATAGGTAAAACGCGTTTGATTTTTTTTTGGAGGTGGGGAGAGAGAGAGAGAGAGAGAGAGAGAGAGAGAGAGAGAGAGAGAGAGAGAGAGAGAGTGTGCGCGCGTGTTTGTTTCGTAGGCTAACAACCAACAACTGACGCACACAATTACATAGTATATGAAATAATAATAATAATAATAATAATAATAATAATAATAATAATAATAAAAAACATTCTACATTCTCCCCCCCAAACAACCACATGTTATCAAATAGATGCGATATTTTTTTTGTTTTGTTGGGGGGACATTTGTTAGTTCATGACTCCCGAGGCTTTATGGTCACGACACTGGTTCAGAGCATGAGTGTGTTAGTGAGATAACTTGATGAATAATGCTAGGGGGGGGGGGAGGAGAAAGGTTGGGAGTTAAGAGGGAGAGTGAGGGGGAGGGGGAAGAGAGGGGTGGGAGGGGTAAGGGTGAGGGGAAGGAAGGGTGGGCGAGGAAGGGGCGTAAGATGGAACTAAGAAAGAGGAAGGACAGGAGGCAAGGAGGAGAGAGTGAAGGGGATGGAAGGAGTGAGGTGGAGGGTTAGAGACGACGAGGGAGGGGGACGGAGGAGGAAGGGAGAGTGAGAGAGGAAGGGGGAAAGGAGAGGGACGGGAGGGAGGAGAGGGACGGGAGGGAGGAGAGGGACGGGAGGGAGGAGAGGGGACGGAGGGAGGAGAGGGACGGGAGGGAGGAGAGGGGAGGGAGGGAGGAGAGGGACGGGAGGGAGGAGAGGGGAGGGACGGGAGGGAGGAGAGGGACGGGAGGGAGGAGAGGGACGGGAGGGAGGAGAGGGACGGGGGGGAAGAGGAGAGGGACAGGGGGAGGAGAGGGACGGGAGGGAGGAGAGAGACGGGAGGGAGGAGAGGGACGGGAGGGAGGAGAGGGACGGGGGGAGGAGAGGGACGGGAGGGAGGAGAGGGACGGGAGGGAGGAGAGGGACGGGAGGGAGGAGAGAGACGGGAGGGAGGAGAGGGACGGGAGGGAGGAGAGGGACGGGAGGGAGGAGAGGGACGGGAGGGAGGAGAGAGACGGGAGGGAGGAGAGGGACGGGAGGGAGGAGAGGGGAGGGAGGGAGGAGAGAGACAGGGGGGAGGAGAGGGACGGGAGGGAGGAGAGAGACGGGAGGGAGGAGAGGGACGGGAGGGAGGAGAGGGACGGGAGGGAGGAGAGGGAAGGGAGGGAGGAGAGGGACGGGGGGGGGAGGAGAGGACGGGAGGGAGGAGAGGGACGGGAGGGAGGAGAGGGACGGGGGAAAGGAGAGGGACGGGGGAGAGGAGAGGGACGGGGGGAGGAGAGAGACGGGAGGGAGGAGAGTGACAGGAGGGAGGAGAGAGACGGGAGGGAGGAGAGAGACGGGAGGGAGGAGAGGAACGGCAGAGAGGAGAGGGACGGCAGAGAGGAGAGGGGAGGGACGGGAGGGAGGAGAGAGACGGGAGGGAGGAGAGGGACGGGAGGGAGGAGAGGGACGGCAGAGAGGAGAGGGACGGGAGGGAGGAGAGAGACGGGAGGGAGGAGAGGGACGGGAGGGAGGAGAGGGAGGAGAGAGACGGGAGGGAGGAGAGGGACGGGAGGGAGGAGACAGACGGGAGGGAGGAGAGAGACGGGAGGGAGGAGAGGGACGGCAGAGAGGAGAGGGACGGCAGAGAGGAGAGGGGAGGGAGGGAGGGAGGAGAGAGACGGGAGGGAGGAGAGGGACGGGAGGGAGGAGAGGGACGGAGAGAGGAGAGGGACGGGAGGGAGGAGAGAGACGGGAGGGAGGAGAGGGACGGGAGGGAGGAGAGGGAGGAGAGAGACTGGAGGGAGGAGAGGGACGGGAGGGAGGAGAGGGGAGGGACGGGAGGGAGGAGAAGGACGGGAGGGAGGAGAGGGAGGAGAGAGACGGGAGGGAGGAGAGGGACGGGAGGGAGGAGAGGGGAGGGACGGGAGGGAGGAGAGGGAGGGGAGGGAGGAGAGGGAGGGAGGGAGGAGAGGGACGGGAGGGAGGAGAGAGACGGGAGGGAGGAGAGAGGAGGGACGGGAGGGAGGAGAGGGGAGGGACGGGAGGGAGGAGAGAGACGGAGGGAGGAGAGGGACGGGAGGAAGGAGAGGGAGGGAGGGAGGAGAGGGACGGGAGGGAGGAGAGGGACGGGAGGGAGGAGAGGGGAGGGACGGGAGGGAGGAGAGGGGAGGGACGGGAGGAGAGGGGAGGGAGGAGAGGGACGGGAGGGAGGAGAGGGAGGAGGGAGGAGAGGGACGGCAGAGAGGAGAGGGACGGGAGGGAGGAGAGGGACGGCAGAGAGGAGAGGGACGGGAGGGAGGAGAGGGACGGCAGAGAGGAGAGGGACGGGAGGGAGGAGAGGTGAGGGAGGGAGGAGAGGGACGGGAGGGAGGAGAGGGACGGGAGGGAGGAGAGGGACGGGAGGGAGGAGAGGGACGGGAGGGAGGAGAGGGACGGGAGGGAGGAGAGAGACGGGAGGGAGGAGAGAGACGGGAGGGACGAGAGGGACGGCAGAGAGGAGGGGGACGGGAGGGAGGAGAGAGACGGGAGGGAGGAGAGGGACGGGAGGGAGGAGGGAGGAGAGGGAGAAGGGAGGAGAGGGACGGGAGGGAGGAGAGGGACGGGGGGGAGAGGGACGGGAGGGAGGAGAGGGACGGGAGGGAGGAGAGGGACGGGGGAAAGGAGAGGGACGGGGGGAAGAGAGGGACGGGGGGTGGAGAGAGACGGGAGGAGGAGAGGGACGGGAGGGAGGAGAGGGAGGGGAGGGAGGAGAGGGAGGGAGGGAGGAGAGGGACGGGAGGGAGGAGAGGGACGGGAGGGAGGGAGGAGAGGGGAGGGACGGGAGGGAGGAGAGGGACGGGAGGGAGGAGAGGGACGGGAGGGAGGAGAGAGACGGGAGGGAGGAGAAAGACGGAAGGGAGGAGAGGGACGGGAGGGAGGAGAGGAGAGGGACGGGAGGGAGGAGAGGGGAGGGACTGGAGGGAGGAGAGGGACGGGAGGGAGGAGAGGGAGGGAGGGAGGAGAGGGGAGGGACGGGAGGGAGGAGAGGGGAGGGACGGGAGGGAGGAGAGGGACGGGAGGGAGGAGAGGGACGGGAGGGAGGAGAGGGGAGGGAGGGAGGGAGCAGAGGGGAGGGACGGGAGGGAGGAGAGGGACGGGGGGAGGAGAGGGACGGGAGGGAGGAGAGGGACGGGAGGGAGGAGAGAGACAGGAGGGAGGAGAGGGACGGGAGGGAGGAGAGGGACGGGAGGGAGGAGAGAGGAGGGACGGGAGGGAGGAGAGGGACGGGAGGGAGGAGAGGGGAGGGACGGGAGGGAGGAGAGGGACGGGAGGGAGGAGAGGGGAGGGACGGGAGGGAGGAGAGGGAGGGAGGGAGGAGAGGGACGGGAGGGAGGAGAGGGGAGGGACGGGAGGGAGCAGAGGGGAGGGACGGGAGGGAGGAGAGGGACGGGGGGGAGGAGAGGGAGGAGAGGGACGGGGGGGAGGAGAGGGACGGGAGGGAGGAGAGGGGAGGGACGGGAGGGAGGAGAGAGACGGGGGGAGGAGAGGGACGGGAGGGAGGAGAGGGGAGGGACGGGAGGGAGGAGAGGGACGGGAGGGAGGAGAGGGGAAGGACGGGAGGGAGGAGAGGGGAGGGACGGGAGGAGAGGGGAGGGAGGAGAGAGACGGGAGGGAGGAGAGGGGAGGGACGGGAGGGAGGAGAGAGACGGGAGGGAGGAGAGAGACGGGAGGGAGGAGAGGGACGGGAGGGAGGAGAGGGACGGGAGGGAGGAGAGAGACGGGAGGGAGGAGAGGGGAGGGACGGGAGGGAGGAGAGAGACGGGAGGGAGGAGAGGGACAGGAGGGAGGAGAGGGGAGGGACGGGAGGGAGGATAGGGACGGGAGGGAGGAGAGAGACGGGAGGGAGGAGAGGGACGGGAGGGAGGAGAGGGACGGGAGGGAGGAGAGGGGAGGGACGGGAGGGAGGAGAGGGGAGGGACGGGAGGGAGGAGAGGGACAGGAGGGAGGAGAGGGGAGGGACGGGAGGGAGGATAGGGACGGGAGGGAGGAGAGGGCAGGGACGGGAGGGAGGAGAGAGACGGGAGGGAGGAGAGGGACGGGAGGGAGGAGAGGGGAGGGACGGGAGGGAGGAGAGAGATGGGAGGGAGGAGAGAGATGGGAGGGAGGAGAGGGACGGGAGGGAGGAGAGGGACGGGAGGGACGGGAGGGAGGAGAGGGACGGGAGGGAGGAGAGGGACGGGAGGGAGGAGAGGGGAGGGACGGGAGGGAGGAGAGGGACGGGAGGAGAGGGGACGGACGGGAGGGAGGAGAGGGGAGGGACGGGAGGGAGGAGAGGGACGGGAGGGAGGAGAGGGACGGGAGGGAGGAAAGGGACGGGAGGGAGGAGAGGGGAGGGACGGGAGGGAGGAGAGGGAAGGGAGGAAGAGGGGAGGGGAAGAGAGAGGGAGATGAATAAAAAATAAACGGGTAGGGAGAGGTATAAAAGGGTGGATGAAGAAGGGGTGTGAGAGGAAAGGTGGAGAAGGGGTGAGTGAGTTTGGGATGGAAAGAAGAGAGATAGGGAGGAAAATAAGGGGAGAGAACGAGAGAGAAAGGAAGTGAGGGAAGGGAGTGAGAGAGAGAGAGAGAGAGATCATAGGAAAGAAAAATAGAGCACTATAGCTATGCCCTAAGATACTATAGCTATGCCATAAATCCCTGCAGTTATGCCCTAAATCACTATAATTATACCTTATAATACTACAGTTTCCACGGCCGCATCAGCATTATAGGGTCGGGTCACACAAACAGCGTCGTGTCGTATTTGTTGTGAACCAGATGATTTTTTCTAACTAACTGGGATTAAAGTTGATGCTTTTAGTTTAACTTACCAAGATTAAAAAAAAGGATTTACCATAATTCTCCATGTGTTTATAGAGATAAATACATTAATATCTGTGTTGGTGTAGAGATAATAGTTTCACAGTATTTTCCAGTGTGATTACTCCGATAAATAAAAATTACAACGAGTCAGTGTAGTCCTCTAAGTAAATATTTTATTCTACTATAATAATGTATAATTAACGATATAAAAACCAGTTGCATAATATCTCTCTGCATATTTACGGGAAATATATAAGTTCTACAAACCTTATTTCTATGTATTTATTGAAACTAAAACCAAAATTAATGTCCAATTGAATTTATCAAAGAAAAAATCAAACATTGTATTACTTCTCTATCTTTTTTCATAATAAATATCTGGTTAACTGTTCCTATGTATTCATTTAGATAAAGATAATTTATATTTAACTTGTGTATTTAATCGAGATAGAACAGCTTCACACTAACTCTATATATTTATAGAGAAACGAACTTATTACTGTGAATTTCGTACATAATGGCCTACATATCGTTACGCTTTTCTCAATATAGTAAAGATATATATTGCCAATATTATGACGCGTTATCCTGGTAATATTAATAATAGTACCAGTATTTAATAATGGCTTATAATTATTGATAATAAATGATACTGATACATAACAATAATAATAATAATAATAATAATAATAATAATAATAATGAAAAGGGTTCAGGACAATGAAGGGTAAGAGTTGAGGGCGAGGAGGGAGGGGTAAGGGCAAAGGGTAAGGGTTCTATTCTAAGGTTCTATTACTCAATGAGAAAAAAAGACTAACGCACAAGATAAATTCCCACCTCTAAACGTCAAGTAAAAAAAAAAATAAATTGAAAAAAAAACCCTCAAAGTTCAAACGCCAACCAGAAGGTCCTCCCACTCTAACATATTTTGTTTTATACTTCACTTTTTTTCCTGTGTACCTGTGTCTCCCTTCCTATACCTTGAAACGTTCTCAGGAAAGATGATGTTCACCGCAGTAAACAAATGGATCCCCTGGGAGGAGGCGAGACAACCTTTGGGCAGGTAAGAGAACGTTGTTGTGTGTGAATCAGGGAAGCCAGGCAGTGAACTGACTAGGAAGGCAAAAAAAAAAAAAATGCCAAGACAGTGATATTTAGGATCTTTGGTTAAGATTAATATTAATTCCTTGTGAAATTTATTAGAAGTTAAATTAGCAGTTCATATACATATAAGAAAAAATATAATAGTATAATAGTATTTGATGTTGCGTAATACAGCTACTTTAGGGCACAAACTCTTTAATCCACAAAACAAACCTGTAACAAAAAAACACAACTCCCCAATATACAAATACGACAGAAAATAATCGGAACTATCTATGGACAGGTAAAGCGACAGGTAGCTCAGACAAACAGGTGAGACGGCACACAGCTCAGACAGACAGGTGAGACGGCACACAGCTCACACAGACAGGTGAGACGGCACACAGCTCACACAGACAGGTGAGACGGCACACAGCTCAGACAGACAGGTGAGACGGCACACAGCTCAGACAGACAGGTGAGACGGCACACAGCTCACACAGACAGGTGAGACGGCACACAGCTCACACAGACAGGTGAGACGGCACACAGCTCACACAGACAGGTGAGACGGCACACAGCTCAGACAGACAGGTGAGACGGCACACAGCTCAGACAGACAGGTGAGACGGCACACAGCTCACACAGACAGGTGAGACGGCACACAGCTCAGACAGACAGGTGAGACGGCACACAGCTCACACAGACAGGTGAGACGGCACACAGCTCAGACAGACAGGTGAGACGGCACACAGCTCAGACAGACAGGTGAGACGGCACACAGCTCACACAGACAGGTGAGACGGCACACAGCTCAGACAGACAGGTGAGACGGCACACAGCTCACACAGACAGGTGAGACGGCACACAGCTCACACAGACAGGTGAGACGGCACACAGCTCAGACAGACAGGTGAGACGGCACACAGCTCACACAGACAGGTGAGACGGCACACAGCTCAGACAGACAGGTGAGACGGCACACAGCTCACACAGACAGGTGAGACGGCACACAGCTCAGACAGACAGGTGAGACGGCACACAGCTCAGACAGACATTAATGCTAATTTTGGACACACGTTCTATATATTCTGTGGTCACTTGCCTCGATGTGTCAGTCTTGTTTTCACTCAGGCATTCCATTGTCCTCCGTGTTCTTATTACTGCACTTCACCGTACTACCCAGCCAGTGTGTCTGAACTCAGAGGTGTGGGACTGTGGTAAAAATTTCTTAAACTTACTGAAGGAATTAATAGATTTCGGCATGATATAAAAATGAAGAAGAAGAAGAAGAAGAAGAAGAAGAATTATGCAAGTGTTTGTTTAATTTGAGAATCAGCAGTGGATAATTAAGAACAAGAATATTTGAATTGAAAGGGAATGCAAGAAAACAGAATGGAGCGAGGTGGATTAGTAGTGAAACGTGGGTGGCAAACACCGTAGACTTTTCCACACTTGTTGATCCATTAAGATGATTTACTGTCTCAGTATCATTCTTACGTGTACCGCAACTTACCGTATATCTCCCTAAAAGTCAAATCAGTTTTATCATAACTTTCTTCATTTGCTTCATAATAAATAATACGTGAAGAAAAATTTATGCAAATATTGTAAATACATTAATCTTGCCTAATAACTCATTATGTAGCCCTCGAGTATTACATCAACTTTGATTAAAAATCGGATTATCCTCTTAATAGAGTTAAGACTTGAGTTAAGACTTGACGATGAAGGTGTTAATTTGTCATACTCAAGAGGATTAAGGTATCATACTCACAGGTGGTAATTCACTGAACGTAAGCGGTTGTCATCTTACACAAGGGGTTAAAATCCACAAGTCCGTGAAATATTCACAAGTATTCTATGACGCATGATGTTATACTACTACTACTACTACTACTACTACTACTACTACTATAATAATAATAATAATAATAATAATAATAATAATAATAAAAGTAAATGCATAAATGAAGTGGATGAGTCAACAGAGAAAAATTTTTTCAGAAAGACAAATATTACTTTTTCGTACCTCGTATAGGAAAAATATCTTAACATCTTGCTACGAGGAGTGAGGGGAAAAAACTCAGGCAGAAAAGACATATGAACCTAGTGCCGACCAACACACTCGTCTATATAACTTAGCCTCAGTAAGCTTCTCTCTGGCGTCTCATCTCCTGACCTGACTTTTAATCCTACTACATTCTGACACTTAAACTTATAAATTCCTCCAAGGACCACAAAAAAACTTAAAAGCCTGTAGCCTCAAGCGTCATTAGCGGGGGGGGGGGGGGGGGGGGGGGGGGGTGCGTCAAGTACACCCTACCAACATCGTATAAGACGCAGCAAGCTCATCTCTCTTGTTGACTCCCTGGCGAGTCGTCTTCACCAAGCGTCTTTAAAGTTATCTACCGACATATCTTGGAGAATCCTAAACTTCATACGATCTCTTATAGCGTGTTTCCTCCTCCCCTCCCCCCACCCCACACACACCCCCATCCCGTGTCCTCCTCCTCCTCCCCCACACACACCCCATCCCCCACCTATGATATTAAGTGCGCAGTATACGAAAAGTTCTATTTGTGTGTCTTGTGAATAATTATAGTCTGGGTAAGCAATTTCTTGAGGTGGTTCAGGACGTGATATTTATGAATTCTGCTTTTTGTGTGAGTGTGTGTGTCATGAAACTCTGTCGCTGCTTAGTCTAGCTTAAGATGCATCTGCATTGGCAACAGATGTACTGCGCACTCTGTCAGGCACCAGCAACAAAATGACAAAAATAATGTTGTCGTGTTAAAATCATTCAATTCGTTGATGGTGTCACTGCCTATAACTTAAACTTAACAAATGAATGTATTGACGCCTTTGGTATTACGGTTTAACTTAATCAGTACGATGAGCTAATCCCTTGAGTACGATGACCCAATCCCTCGACTACGAAGACTCAATACCGTGAGTAAGATGATTTAAACTCTTCTTTTATTTAACCTACTGAAGGAATTCTTGCTTTTGTTATATTCGCTATGTTCAATCGAATTTTTATATTTCAGCACGATATAAAAAAGAAGTATTAATATGTGAGTGTCTGTCAGTTTGAGAATCAGCGGCACATAGACAAGAATATTTGAATTGAAAGGAAGTACAAGAAACCAGAATTAAACGAGGAGGTTTAGTAGTGAAACGTGGGTAACGAATACCGTAGACTTTCTTAACTTTACCCACTACTGTCGATCCATTAAGATGGATATACTTCTCTCTACCATTCTCACGTGTCCCACAACTAGTATATCGTTAATAAAAAAATAAAGTAAATAAGTTTCCAGTATCTCCACTACGAGTAACTAAGAACATAAAGGACATCAGAGCTCACCATGTAAATGACACAAGTTCAAAGAAACTATTATCATTATATAATTCATTACATAAAAAAAATAAACAAATTGAGTTAATTACAAAAGCTCCACACCCCCGAGGCGAGTGCTTCATAATACAAGCCATGACGCGGGTCGGGGTTAATATACTGTATATTTATATATTTTAACCAAAGACTCGCCTTACTACTACTACACGTATGGATCACTATGTGTAAATATCCTTATAACATGTTTCAAATCTTTCCATCTAATACTACAGGAGGAGTTAATGGTGTAAAGTATACATTCACTCACAGTATTATAGACTGACGGAGCGACTGAAGTAGAGGAACTACCTGTAGAAGGATAAAGTGGAGGAGGGTCGGATTGACTGATGTGAGGATGGTCTGGCTGAAAAACGTACTGATAGAGAGAGATAGAGAGAGAGCAAACACTTAACTAGAAGAAAAACAAAACCACATCAGAATCCCTTTTCTACTCCACCTCCTCCTCCCCCCCCCCCCTTCCTCTCCCTCCTCTTCCTCCCGGCACTATTTCCTCCAGTACTTCCACAGCTCTCCAGGGACAGTCACGCTATTTAAAAAAATCCGTTTTCTTTTTTTTTTTCGTCAGTCTGATACGGAAAAGAGGATTTTCTACTTCCGCGACCAATCTCAATGGCACGACTTCCTCTTTTGTTAAATGGAAAAAAAAAAGATATGGATTTACCGTATAGTTCAAGAGTATCTGTCCAATTAATATTTCCATCCTATAAAGTTTTTTTCAAGATTACGTTTTAGTATTTGTTAAACGTAACCACAACTGTTTGATGACTTTTTCTAACAAATTACGTACATAAATATATGGTTTTATTGTTGTTAGTCGTAAATAAAAACAATTTCCTTGATTTTTTTTGTGGAAGGGGGGGAGGAGTGGGGGGGTTAATTTTAATCTTTACTGAAATTTCCACAAAAAATCTTCCTCACTTGAGCTGAATGACGAGAAACACTACATCACCTGGCCTGGATGACGAGAAACACTACATCACCTGGCCTGGATGACGAGAAACACTACATCACCTGGCCTGGATGACGAGAAACACTACATCACCTGGCCTGGATGACGAGAAACACTACATCACCTGGCCTGGATGACGAGAAACACTACATCACCTGGCCTGGATGACGAGAAACACTACATCACCTGGCCTGGATGACGAGAAACACTACATCACCTGGCCTGGATGACGAGAAACACTACATCACCTGGCCTGGATGACGAGAAACACTACATCACCTGGCCTGGATGACGAGAAACACTACATCACCTGGCCTGGATGACGAGAAACACTACATCACCTGGCCTGGATGACGAGAAACACTACATCACCTGGCCTGGATGACGAGAAACACTACATCACCTGGCCTGGATGACAAGAAACACTACATCACCTGGCCAGGATGACAAGAAACACTACATCACCTGGCCTGGATGACAAGAAACACTACATCACCTGGCCTGGATGACGAGAAACACTACATCACCTGGCCTGGATGACGAGAAACACTACATCACTACATCATAGTTATTTATTTTAGTTGAGTAAATTTTCTCGGGATATGAAGGATAAAAATGGTGTGTGTGTGTGTGTGTGTGTGTTATAATCTTAAAGCGTTCACGTATATGTAAAAGCTTGTAAACCCGGACCATTACGCTTTATAAACTCTCACCATCACCCGACCACATCACCATTAAAACTCACCATCACCTCTTCTCTTATATCTCACCATTACGTCACCATCATTCCTTTTAGCTATCTTTTTTATCATTACTTCTTCATTCATACTTCAGTGGTGCACCAGTAACCCTTCACCAGCATCGGTCCTCTAGTGAATAGTTCCTCCAGTCACCTCACCATCATTTCACCATAATATCACCATTCTCATCGTTACCTGACTGTGGCCTTCCCAAGAACTTCACCATCTCTTTTACTATCACCATCACCTCACCATTACTTCACCATAACACCAGGGTCCGTTGCTACCCACACGATGACGTCACCATCTGCAACGAGGACAATTTTTCTACTCCATGTCCGGTGCTTCTGGCTCGTGTGAGTAACCATAGTGTAGGTGTAGACAGCGGTGGTGAGAGTGCACTTGGTAGGCCTCTCCATTGTGGGTGAGAGACACTCATAATATTTAAAGTGTTTACCATGGAAGCTGTGACCCCCCCCCCCCCCCTAGTTCGCCAGGCCACCGCCAGGGGGACATTAATCAACATTCCAGAAGTTGTATTTATGTTACATGTGGTATTTTTGCAGTTTTTCTTCAATAATTGATTTATTTTCGCAGTTCTTAACGTGATTTTAAACTCAAATAGCAGAGTTACCGTGGCGCTGTTGTTTATAACTGTTTGGTATTCTTTTGTATGTGTTTTGGTATAGGTTCTTGCAAAATTTCTTCATGATTCACGACACTCATACACACGACAGTCAAACACGCACACACAAGTGTATCTTGAGTTAGTAGCCAAGATTGGCTGTAAAAGGGCCACACACAGCTTCAATACAATTGTAACTCTGCTATTGGAGTATAAATTCATACAAATCCTGAGAAAAACTACGAAAATATATGAATTATTAAAGAAAAACAACAAAACCACCTTCACAAAAGCCGACAGTAGACCCCTGGCGGTGGCCTGACGAACTACGTCTAGCACCGCCGGGAGCAGTTCGAGGCTGGGCCCAGCCAGTTGCTTTTTTTTTTTAATGGGAATTAGCCCACCCGGGCACATATCAAACGACCCACAACGGGGCCTGGGGGGGGGGGGCGAAAAAGGAACAGAAATAAATTTAAAATATAGAAGAAAAAGGTTATACTGTGTTAATGTACACCAGGAGGAGGGTTTCTGTTTACTGGGGTTGGCGTCTCTTGGTGCCGCAGTAGGTGATTGGTGCTTTGGTAGAGTTAGTTTGTCTAACTGTCTCTGTCTGTCTGTCTCTCAGTCTCTGTCTGTCTTTGTATCTCTGTTTGTCTGTCCGTCAGTCTGTCTCTGTCTGCCAGTCTATTTTTACAATGTCTGTCACTGTCTGTCTGTGTCTGCGTTTGTCTCGTTCTGTCTCAGCCTCTCTGTCTTTCCACTATGTCGGTCTCTGGCTGTCTGTTCTGTCTGTCTGTCTTTCTGTCTGTTTTTTGTTGAAAGGAGTTGTTGAGTTAGGTTGTTTTTATTGAGAGGGTTGTCGCTGAGGTTGGGTATGGAGAATTGTAAGTATTTCTGTGCGGCTTTGTCTGGGGGGGGGGGGGGGTGTTGCTGTGTTTGGAGGTTGGTTGGTATTTTATTTTATTGTATTTATTTATTATTATATTTTATTTTTTTATTTATTAATTTATTTATTTATTTTTATTTTGTTAATTATTTATTTTTTGTTGGGGGGCGGGGGGGGGGGCGGTGGTCGGGTATGTTGATTTATAGGATAAGATTCCTTAGGGAGGATTTGTAGACAGACAGACAGACAGAGACAGTTAGAAAAACAGACAGACGGACGGACACAGACAGAACAGACATTAAACAGACAGAAACACAGAAACAGACAGAAACCGTCAGACAAACGGACAAACACACCGAAAGACACAGACAGAAAAAGACATACAGACAGACAAACAGACGAGCGGAGACAGACAGACAGTCAGAGGCAGACAGGGAGAGACAGACAATCTTGGCTCAAGATAAAGAAGGAATCGCCGTAAATAAGAAGGTCCGGCGCTCTTCTCAGGCTCGACCGCTGTCACCCAAACTGAAACAGACAACTGTCCCTTGACTCACCACGTAACCATAACGTATCTGATTGAGTTGTTAAGCAACAGGAACACTTTGGTAAAAGAAGAAATAATAACAACTTGTAGGAATCTCTCTGTCTGTCTGTTGGTCTCTGTCATGTCTGTCTGTGTCTCTGTCTGTGTGTCTCAGTCTCTGTCTGTCTTTATATCTCAATCTCTGTCTGTGTGTCCGTTTCTTTCTGTCTGCCTGTCTGTCTGTTTGTCGCAGACACAAGCAGACAACTGACAGACAGACAGACGGAGAAATAGAGGGACAGACAGAAACAGAGACGGCGACATAGACTAACATATAGACGAAAGAGACAGACAGACAGAAAAACAGAGGCAGAAAATCAGAAAGACAGACAGAGATCGATATTGTGAGACAGACTGGCAGAAAAAGTCAGACACAGAGACACAGATAGATGGGGGATGGGGGGATTCCACACCCTTCCCAGTCGGAGGGTCGTGATACCTTCCGTTGCCAACTACCGGATGGTGCCATTCTCCACCTCCCAGGATGGGTGTCGATGGGGTATGGGGGGATTCCACACCCTTCCCAGTCGGAGGGTCCTGATACCTTCCGTTGCCAACTACCGGATGGTGCCATTCTCCACCTCCCAGGATGGGTGTGGATGGGGGATGGGGTGATTCCACACCCTTCCCAGTCGGTGGGTCCTGATACCTTACCGTACACCACCCTACACCACCATACCCCATACTAGACCACCCACTACACCCTCACTACACCACCATACCCCACACTACACCACCCACTACACCACCCTACACACACACTTCCCAGTCGGTGGGTCCTGATACCTTACCGTACACCACCCTACACCACCATACCCCATACTACACCACCCACTACACCCTCACTACACCACCATACCCCATACTACACCACCCACTACACCCTCACTACACCACCATACCCCACACTACACCACCCTACACACACACTTCCCAGTCGGTGGGTCCTGATACCTTCTGTCGGCGCCTGACGGATTGTACCATTCTCCACTTCCTGGGAAGGATGTGGATTCCCTCTCCTCATCCCCCACTCCCCATCATCCCTCTCACCCCACCCACCCCTTCATCCTCTCACCCTTCCCAGTCGGTGGTTCTTGGTACCTTCTGTTGTTGGCTCTCTGATGGTACCATTCTCCACCTCCCAGGATGAGTGAGAGGATGATGGGTGTGGGTGGGTGGTTATAGTCGGGATGTCCTACACCCCCAGTACACCACCCTACCCAACACTACCCTGTTTTATGACTTATTATTTGTGCTGTCTCAATTCTGATGTTGTTGACAAATGACCAGGAATTACAGTAATTATAAATGTTCTAATTATTATTCTCAATTATATTAATCATTTAAGTTAAAAAAAACACCAAAAGAATCGAACGACCCACGGCAACGCAACGAACCCAACGACCCACAGCAACGCAACGAACCCAACGACCCACCGCAACGCAACGAACCCAACGACCCAACGCAACGAACCCAACGACCCAACGCAACGCAACGAACCCAACGACCCACCGCAACGCAACGAACCCAACGACCCACCGCAAAGCAACGAACCCAACGACCCACCGCAACGCAACGAACCCAACGACCCAACGCAACGAACCCAACGACCCACCGCAACGCAACGAACCCAACGACCCAACGCAACGAACCCAACGACCCACCGCAACGCAACGAACCCAACGACCCACTTCACTTTTTTTCTTTTTTTTACTACACTACCCCTACACTAAAATTTTTTTTTTTTTTTATTTATTTTTTTTTTTTTATTTTTTTTTTTTTAGTACACCACCCACTACACTACCCTCTCATCATCCCTCTCTTCCCACCCACCCCTTCATCCTCTCACCCTTCCCAGTCAGTGGTTCTTGGTACCTTCTGTTGTTGGCTGACGAGAGGTACCATTCCCCACCTCCCAGGATGGGCGAGAGGATGATGGGTGTGGGTGGGGGGTTATAGACGGGATGTCCTACCCTACCTAACCTTACCTTACCTTACAACACCCCACACCACCCTACCCAACACTTCACCACCCTTCACCACGCACTGCACCACACCACCCAACACCTACCCGAGAGTTTAGGTAATAAGTGGTGAACTGGCTTGGCCTTGCCTCGATCTGGGACTGGAGGAGCTAGATAGAGGTACTTACTTCGTCGTGTCACAGGCAGGGGAATTACTATCGACTTTTTGGAAGGTCTATTTATGTTACATTAGCTGTTTTTCCTGTTTTTCTTTAATAATTCATATATTTACGCAGTCAACCTCCAAAAGTAGACGTTTATTAACATAGAGATATAATGGGGCACTCCGTACAACATTCAAGCTATGTGGGCGTGTATGACTTTCTTTTTGTGTACATGACTCGTATGTGTGTGTGTGTCAGTGTTTTGTGTTGTTGTGTTGTGTTGTGCAGTGTTTTGTGTTGTGCAGTGTTTTGTGTTGTGCAGTGTTTTGTGTTGTGTTGTGCAGTGTTTTGTGTTGTGTTGTGTTGTGGGGTGTTTTGTGTTGCTGTGTTGTGTTGTGGAGTGCTTTGTGTTGTTGAGTTGTGTTGTGTTGTGTGTGTGGTGTATTGATCGGTGTTGTAGGGTGTTGTGTTGCACTGGACTTTGATTGTTTTTTGGAAGCTCTTTGTGTTAGATTCAGTGTGTTATGTGCTGTGCTGTGCTGTGCTGTGCTGTTAATATTTACGCTTTTTAAAACATCTCAGTAAATGATGTTATAAAATAGATAATAATAATAATAATAATAATAATAATAATAATAATAATAATAATACTTGTTGCCAGAAAAATTATTTAAAACATAATTTTCCGTTACTTTTTATTGGGGGTTTGGGGTGGGGGTGAGGGGTAGGGGGTGGGGGGGTGGGAGGCTATGCAACGCAGAATATTTTCCAACGCTTAATTATGTATAAATTTTAAAAGAATATTAATATCTAGTTAAATTTAATTACCCCTTTCAATATTTTATTACACTTTTAATTACTGAAGACTCTCCTTAAAATAAAAGTATAAAAAAAAAGTCATCACTTACAATTACTTATAAAACTTTCCTCATCACACAAAAAATAATAATAATTCCTAAAATTACTCACCAAGTAGAATTAATTATTATGAATGTTCCCCGACAGATATAAAACCCGTAAGTCAAAAAATTAAGTCACTATGTAAAGTGACTTAAGATAATTACCCCCCAATTACAATTATCAACCACCACACATCGTAATTATTCCCCGGTTATATTAAATTACTTAAACAAACATTCCATACAAAAACAACAAAAAACAACAAAAAAAATAAAAAATTTCCCTGCACAATAAATTAATAAATAAATAAATACATATAAGCTAAGCACATTCATAATCAGTCAACTCTCTCTTCATAAATGTCCATCTGACTACAGGCTTAACACAGAAAAACCTCCAGTGTTTACCATCGGATATGTAAAGGTAGGACGGGAGAGGAGAGAGAGGGAAGAAAAACTCACAAGTGAATTTGTAACATATAATCAAGTCGAGATAATATTACCAATACCACGTGCTGGTCAAGCTCCGAAAGAGTTGTCCGGGGGTCTAGCTAACCTCTGGTCGGGGCTTGACCAGCACGAAAAAAAAAAAAAAAAAATTTTTTTTACTAAACGTGATTTTGGCAACCTGTGGTGTAATAGTCAGCATACTCGCCTTGCAAACGAGTGAACCCCTGTTCGATTCCCGGACGGAGTGAAACTATGAGCATTTTTTTTAAGACATTTGGCTTTCTATTTACCAGTATATGGGAACCTAGATGTTAATCGATTTGTGGATCTTATTCTCGAATAATGGTTAGCCAGTGCAGTTGCCGAGTTGTCCGGTCTTCTCGGACTATTCATTGAAACTGGGTCATACAACCCGTTAACTTAGGGTGTGGTTGTGGTGTTGGCGACAGATTCTAACACCTTAAACAAATTCACGCCTAGGTTGCTCTAGAGCCGGCCATCCTCGTACACAAAGGGCAACCATTATTGTTACGTGTATAATATTACCATCACTACCACAACCAGCATTATCACTACTATTGTCATCTTCTCAACTATCATCATTCCTTCCCTCTTCCTCCTCCTGCCTCCATATTTTAATAATTATCGTCTCAATTATTATAATATCATCATTATTTTTATTATTAAAAATACCGTATTATTATTATTATTAATAATACAACATGTGGCTGGAACAACAGTAGAAATTAGAAATAAGATAAAAAGTTGTATTATATTAACAATTCAAACACAAACAAGAACCACAGGTACAAGTCGATCAGTTTTTATCATGAGAGAGAGAGAGAGAGAGAGAGAGAGAGAGAGAGAGAGAGAGAGAGAGAGAGAGAGAGTCCCTGGCTCACTGTTACGTTATGACAAAGTTGTTGGTAAATATATGGTATGGAAATTGTGTTGATACTCTCTCTCTCTCTCTCTCTCTCTCTCTCTCTCTCTCTCTCTCTCTCTCACACCAACCACAAACAAACAACTCATCACAAACAAACAAGCAAGCCACAACACAAACAATAATGACACCACAAAAAACATCATTCTAAAAAACAAACAATAAAACAAACAAAAACAATAAAACAAACAAACATACCAACAAACAATAAAACAAACAAACAAACAATAAAACAAACAAACAAACATAAAAACAATAAAAAACCAGACCCTCTTCAACAAACCACCACCACCAAGGACTTCACTAACCTACCACCTCCACCACCACCTCCTACAACTCTATTTGTAATCCAAAAACTTCCCAAAGGTCACTCCTGCCTCGGTGACCTTTGGGGGTTAACACTGCCCACTGGTCTAGATCTGGCGAGAAAACTGCCCCCGCCCAAAGGTCACTTGTTGGATGTCACAAAGCGCCTGCTGGGTGATTTAGGTGAGTCTTCCCCCGCCCTCCCCCCTCACCAACCCAGGGTCACAGTGTGTAAGGTTAAGGCGTTTGAATTTTAATTTAGTTGATGATGATATAAAGCAGAGGAGGAGGAGGAGGAGGAGGAGGAGAAGCAGAAGCAGAAGGAGAAGGAGAAAGAGAAAGAGAAAGAGAAGGAGAAGGAGAATAAGAACAAGAAGAACAAGAAGAAGGCTAGATTACGTTAGGTTACGCTAGGTTACGTTAGGCTAGATTAGGTTAAGTTAGGTTAGGTCTGGTCAGGTTACATTATGCATGAAGGTATTCATTTATATGTATACTTATGATCTACAGGATCGTTTATGGCCAGTCAAAGGCTTCTAGAAAAGATAAATACATAGAAGTTATCACTAATGGCCAATTATCCCTATTTAGTGTAACATACAGTATATATTAGATGGAGTTCCGCTTTTATTTGTTTGTTTTCGTATTATTTAAGTCATTTATTTGTTAACATTTAGCTTAGAATAAGTAAATATTATACAAAACAAAACATTGAAAAACTCACAAGTGAATTTGTAACATATAATCAAGTCGAGATAATATTACCAATACCACGTGCTGGTCAAGCTCCGAAAGAGTTGTCCGGGGGTCTAGCTAACCTCTGGTCGGGGCTTGACCAACACGAAACAAAAAA
>CAUDMG010002302.1:0-12940 GCA_958450375.1 Homarus gammarus | reverse complement strand
GGAAGGTCCAAGATGTAGGAGAGGGAACAAGACGAATACACTGAGCCCACCCAGCTGAGGGTTATGGTGGGGAGAGGGGGTGGGGGGGGGGCACAAAAATTGAGTCAATGCATATAGTGATATCCCCGTTAGTTGCAACAAATTTTTCTGGTTACTGGGAAAATATTCTGGGTGTTTAAACTAGACATCTTGCACAAACACACGCTAGCCCACTTCCCCAGAATGTTTCTGGGTGCTCAGGATGTTTTCCTTGAGTCTAAACTGCTGGAGTCTGTAGAAGCAGTTTTAATTAAGTTACAAACACCATTTCTTTACTATGAAAATACAGAATATTTAATCTAAAGGTTTGATTAAATAAATATATTTAAAATTATAAATCTATAGGATCTGGGTGTGAATGAAGCTGTGTGTTACAGCAAAGACTTATTTTTCCACTCCCATGGAGCTGTGGGAGATTAGTGGGTCTCATTTAACTGACCTGACCTGGTGCAGTGTCAGGTGGAGGTAGGGTGGGAGATTACTGACCTGATGGAATGTCAGGTCACCCTTTCTTGAGTGGGGGATTAGTGGGTCTCATGGCCTGAAGGTGTCTTGAATAAACATGTAACTTAAAGTATTTTTAGGGAGATTGTGATAAGTATATGTATAAATAAGCAAAGTTGTATCCCTTCAACATTACGTTACATAACATTTTAAAATATGGAGTGAGAAAGCAGAAAGGTGTGGGTGATTAGAGAGATGGAGTGGAAACATGCACCAGTGTTGCCAAGCGTTCCTCAACAGCTGATATTTAACTTGCTACCATGCAGTCACACACACACAAATGTGTCATACATTAACACCCTCACTCTTCATGCTTGCTGTGTTAATGCACTTGTTGTTGTTGGGGTGTGTGAGTGGTGTTGAAATGTGTGTTTGGGGGGGGGGGGTGTCTGTGTCTGTGGAGGGTATTTGTAATAATAATAATAATAATAATAATAATAATAATAATAAACGGTTTATTGAAAAAGTTTGCAGCCCGAAGGCTGAAAATATACATTGGACATAAATGACTTATTACATACATTGGTGGTTTAACAAAAGCCTTCATTAGAGAAAGGTGAAGGAACATACAGTGAATATACAGATTAATGTTTACACACGTAGATCATGTGAGCTGAGGTGTTGAACAGCAGACACGTAATGTAGTAACTCCCTCACAGGTGGCGTTATGATGGGCATCGCGTGGAGTACTGGTTTCCTCACAGGTGGTGTTATGAGGGGCTTGACGTGGTGTAGTAATTCCTCACAGATGGTGTTACGAGGGGCCTGATGATGTAGTAGTTCCCTCACAGATGGTGTATGAGGGGCCTGATGATGTAGTAATTCCCTCACAGATGGTGTTATGAGGGGCCTGATGTGGTGTAGTACTTCCCTCACAGATAGTGTTATGAGAGGCCTGATGTGGTGTAGTAATTCCCTCACAGATGGTGTTATGAGGGGCTTGATGTGGTGTAGTAATTCCCTCACAGATGGTGTTATGAGGGGCATCACGTGGTGTAGTAATTCCCTCGCAGGTGTTATGAGGAACTTCACATGATGCTGTAGCAACTCATTCACTATGCGGTGTCGTGCATAATGGGGACACCATGTGGTCCGTTGTCACAGGAATTCACTCACTCAAGTGGGTGAGGTGTGGTCCCAGGCCTCTCTATCGTGGAGTCTCAGGGGAATTATCACTGGGTACCTGGGACCTCACTGTGTGAAGGTTAGCTTGGCTCAGACTCAACTGCCGAGTTGTTTTTCACTGACTTAAGCACTGTTCACCACTATTCAACACTGGTTCCATTCCTTTCCCAAAGGAAATAGTAAATTCTGGCGAGAACGTGTTGGTATTCCGGTGGGGAGGAGGGTTCAGGGGAGGGAGTTGGTATGGGCCAACATAACAGATGACGTGGCTGCTGCTGAGCAGCGCCAGGTGCGTCTGACCCATCTCGACCCGTCGGTCTGTCTGTCTGTCTGTCTCGCAGGGTGGTGAAATGCACCTAGTGTGGCAACATCATGTCAATGTTAAGGTGCTAGCACTGCTTGTTTTCTCTCGCTTTCAGCTGTTGCAGCTGGCTAGCTCTCGTGGCAAACATGGAAGCAACTTGCATAAGTCTTCCCCCTGCCAGTACACAGCCTCCTCACCATCAAGTCTTCTGATGTGTCTCCTCGTGGCAACACACGATAATTGGGTGCCTCATGGGCCCAGATTAGACCAGCAGGGGACCTCGGAGAAGCAGTGGACCCCAGAGGGACGGCGCATAGGCCCACTAGCATGTGAACACGCTCTGTTGCCTACCATAATTGCCCCTCTGCCTTGCAGATTAATCTTGGTAGGTATAAAGCTACACGAGTAAACCCCGAACGAAAAATCTGTGTTGGAGCTCCGCATCAGGCAGACATGCTTACAGATCTCCAAGAAAGACCCCAACGGCGGTGTAGGCGGAAGAGGTGATCACCGTGGAAACCCAACGACTACACCGTTGGAGAAAGGCAGTGTCTAATGGACAGGCTTCTGAGGCGAAACCCATCAAGCTCGACTATCGGCAGTCGCTTGCAACTCTCCTTCTACCCAGTCATTGCAACACTTGCATCACTGGATCAGGAAAAGGGAGAGCCCAGATGTGTGGTTGCAGCCTGCACTCCTGCCTCACCACATAAATCAACTCAGGCCCAGCCATCCTCCAGTTCATCATACCTCTCATTACACTGGTCAACAAAGTTTTTGTTGCATTGCTATAAACACTTGATTCTACCTAATTTGGGTGTGCTGATCTCATATCTGAAGTTAGTTTCTTTCTGTAAGCTCTAGTTTTTTGCAATCAAGGTATTTTGAAATTTCAAAATTTCGTCTTCGTCTTATTGACCTCGTCGTCTATCTTGAAAAATATGTCATTAAACTGTCATTAAATTAGCTGGGTAATAAACAGTAAAATATTACATATTCTAAATTTATTCAACAACACAATTTGAAACATGTTCCATCTAAAACAAAGGTTGAAATTTGTATAAAACTCATTGTTAGGTAAGAAATTTGTTACTATGAGGAGACAAAGCCCAATCACATTTTAGCCAGGTAGGAATTTGCGCTTGAAGCTCTTGCGTTTGTGAAATGTCTCAGGGCACTCTCGTTTAATGCTCCAGCAGTAGTCTGCCATCATATGTTTGTCCCATCTCCCTTGGTAGCGGTCTTCCATGGTCTTGAGATCCTGATGAAACCGCTCGCCTTGCTCGTCACTTACTGCCCCTAGGTTCTCAGGGAATCTATCAAGATGACTATATAGGAAATGGAGTTTGACACTCATATTGCATCCAAGGTCATGAAAGGCTGACAACATGGTTGCTACAAGGGTTTCATAGTTGTCAGCCTTTTTATTACCAAGAAAGTTTTCCATTACCGCCACAAATGAAAGCCATGCACCCCTTTCCTTGTCGTCCATCTTTCTGACAAAGTCTTGATCACGTACAAGTGCACGAATTTGTGGTCCATCAAACACACCTGCCTTTATCTTCTCAAATGACAAAGCAGGGTGAGCAGAGACTATGTGTTGGAAGCATTCACCATCAGTATTTAATGCTCTGACAAACTGTTTCATCAGGCCCAGCTTGATATGGAGAGGAGGAAATATGATCTTTTCTCGACTGACGATTGGATCATTGACAATGTTTGGCATACCAGCTTCCAGAGTCTCACGTAAGGGCCACTCCTTCAGGTTCCAATGCCTGTCTCTAGCTCGGCTGTCCCACATGCAAAGAAAGCAGGGATACTTTGTAAATCCTCTTTGTTGGCCAAGAAGGAAGTTCACCATTTTGAGGTCAACACAAATTGTCCAGTTGTGCTCATGGTATTTTAGCAGGTGAATCACAGTTTTAATGTCATTATACTCCTCTCGTAAGCACACAGAATGACCCACTGGAACAGCTGCATAGACATTACCATTATGTAGTAGCACACACTTCAGGCTACGCTTACAACTATCTAGAAATAATCGCCAGTCATTTGGACTATACAATGGAATCCCTAATTCCTGGAGAAGACCCGGGATATTATGACAGTAAACAAACTTATTCTCCTCTGTAAAGAATGGCACAAAATCCTGTTCCCGCTTTCTGAAGTCTGAAACTTTTGTGGTCTGGTTCAGTAGAGCCTTTTCTTGCAACCTAGAAGCTAGAACTTCTGCTGCATTTTTGGAGAGACCCAAATCACGCACAAGGTCATTCAGCTCTGGCTGACTAAACTTCTGAGGGGTTGATGACTCTGGTGTACCATCAGAAGAATCGTCGGAATCTGCAAGTATTTCTTGAGTTTCATGTTCACTCTCTTGGTCTTTGTCGCTTCCCTCCTCTTCAGCTGGAGACAACCCATTAAAAACTGGAACTGGTAGCTCATCAGAGTGCAAAGTAGGTCGAATTGCTGAAGGGATACTAGGATACGATATTTTATGTCTGTTTTTCTTGCCAACACCCTTCGTATTGATCAGACAAAAATAGCAGTCAGTTGTGTGGTCCTTCGGTTCTCGCCAGGTCATGGGAATTCCGAACGGTAAGCCCTTACGTTTTCCTTTTGTCCAGTCACGCAGCATTTCTTCGCAGTTATGACACACAGCATGTGGAGACCATTTTTTGTCTTGGTCGCCAAGAGTAAGTCCGAAGTACGCTTTATAGCCGCGCCTCACAAACGATGTTATATTGCGCCTCTGACGAATAAGCGTGAAGTATCCACAAATATAACAGAAGGCATCAGGTTTGTTCACACATTGATTTCTCTTTGTAGCCATGACCAAATCTGAAAGAAAAAACAGACAAAATTATATCTCCCTATTGATACCATAATCGTGTAATTAATTAATTTGACCGCAAACGGCTAGAATGTAAAACCTCAAATTTCATGAAAACTGGAGCATGCAGAACAAAACTGGTTTCAAATATGAAATCAGCAGATCAAAAATGGTAAGAAACAGTAAAGAAATCTCATGCAACTGGGAATTATAAAAAATTTGTTGTCCTGTGTTATCATCAAAACCCCTATACCCCCAAAGGTCCTATGGCGACGGCCAAGTGGCGATGGGTACAGGCAGAGATGACTGCCGGGAGTCTCTAGCCACAACTTAGCACATGGGAGGTACAGATAAGATGATCGTTTATGCACTGGGATCTAGGGAGCAGTGCAATCTGGTCCTATTTGTGCGACTGAGCAGCCCTTTAGAGGAGCCACTCTGCTCACCCCACATGGAGAGAGGGGCTGGAAAAGGTGCCGTAAACATGGTCTTCCTAAAAACCCAACCTGACTGGGCAACCGCATCCAGTAATGTCATCCTTTATGCGGTCAAAACACAAACAAAATCACAGATTCAAACAAAAACAAACTGCACAACCTCTTATGGTTGCTGCATGGAAAGTCAGGACCTTTATGGATACTGGCACAAATGTGTGTCCTGAAAAATGAACTGCCTTTGTGGCAAAAGAGCTGGCTAGTTATAACATCGACATAGCATCCATTAGTGAGTCCCAGTTCCCAGATGAGGGTCAACTCACAGAACGGGGGTCTGTCTATACATTTTTCTGGAAGGGTAAGCCTGCTGCGGAGAGAAACAGCATTTTTGGAGTTGGCTTTGCAATCCGCTAACGCATTTTACACAGGCTAACCGAAATGCCTATTGGGATCAACTAGTGCCTCATGACGCTTTAAGTCCCACTGAATCACTCACGTCATGCCTTTTTCATTAGTGCATACGCCCCAACTCTGGATGCAGAGGATGACATCAAGTAGACCTTTTATGCCGTCCTCGACAGAGTGGTAACCTCTATCCCCAGAGAAGACGAGGTTGTGCTCCTTGGCGACTTTAATGCCAGAGTTGGCAGATACTAACATTTGGCAGGGAACCATAGTGAGAAATGGACGAGACAAGTGTAATCTCAATGACCTACCCCTCCTCAGCAAATGTGCTGCACACAACCTCACTATCACCAATACAGTACCTCGTTTAGGCAGGTCGACAAGTTCAATGGTTCGTGTCAACTCCCACGATCCAAACACTGGCATCTCATTGAACACATCATTGTCAGAGAAAGAGATCGCCGAGGTGTTATCATCACCTATGCCATGCGTGGCTCAGACCTCTCTGACACTGATCATCGACTTGTCAGAGCCAAGCTCTCGCTTCACGTTGCCCTGAAATGGCGAAGGCAGCAACCCTCCAGAAGAGATTTTAACAGTAAGTGTCTGAAGGATCCATCGGTAGCACATGCTTTCATAGAGCAGCTCGAACATTGGCTGATAAACAACCCAACAGCAAAACAACGCAAATCCCAGTGCTGAATGGGATACAGTATAATCTTCATTTACGCTGTCAATTGAACCCGTGGAGGTCGGGGTAAAGCGAGAAACGAGTAAACGAAATAACAGAACATATGGGATTAATTGAAATAGAGACTGGGCCGATCCCCAAACTACACTCTTTCCGACACAATAGTACTTGTAGTAAAAATAACATCTTAATTTTATGATGGTATGCACACACAATTAATATTTAAGAGAAATATCAATAATATTAGGTTTTTTAACAATTAGTAGAAGAGATGGCTGGGTACACAGGGATTGGGGTTGGTTCTGAGACAGAGGGTAGATTATTGGCCCTCACCTGTATCACTTGTATCACCTGTATCACTATACACCACAGAGGCTTGCAGGGCCTCTTTGTCAAACCCCTCAAAGTCCATATCCTCACTATCACTATTAATGACTTGCGCTGGCTGTGGTGGGTGGCGGGTGAAGAACTCGGTAATGTTTTGTTGACTAGGCGACCTTGTGTGCACCCTGCCTGCGCCGCTTCCCGCATAAATGATGGAATGAACTGCGTAAATAAAAATTGTTGGTCTGGCAAGGTGCCGCGTAAATGACCAAACGAGTAAACGAAATCCGCGTAAATCGAGACTATACTGTATTCTTAACACTGTCATGAGAAAAACCTGCAGAGAGACCCTCGGACAGATCGAAGAATACACCAGGACTGGTTTGATGAAAATGACCCGGCAATCAATGTACTCATTGATGGTAAACGTGCTGCTTTTACTGACTTGCAGAACAACCGTCAGTCTCGGACCAAAGCTGATACCTTCCGCAAGAAGAAAGCGGTGGCCCAGCGGAAACTTCGCAATCTAAAGAACGACTGGCTTAAAAATAAAGCATGTGGAGCATGAAAACTTGAAGATCAGCACAAGATGTGCGAATTTTTTAATGCCATTAAAACATTTTATGAGCCAATGACCCGTGGCGCAGCCCCCCTCCGCTCCTCTGGTGGTTACTTCATAATTAAAGACAATGAAGGCCTCCTTCAACGCTGGAAAGAGCACTACCTTTCACTGATCAATCGAAACACTGATGTACATGTCCTGACTACCCAGCAGGTCCCTCAGCATCCAGAGCTGACCCACCTCAGTTATCCTCCATCACTGGATGAAGTGGCTACTGCCGTCAAACAGATGAAAAATAACAAAGCCTCAGGGCCTGATGGAATCCCAGCTGAGGTGTATAAAGCAGGAGGACCACTGCTTACCAGCCGTCTCCTCTCTCTCCTGGATAATATATGGGAAAAGTAGGAAATCCCCCAAACTCTTAAAGATGCTTCTATTGTCAATATTTATAAGAACAAGGGAGACCGGTCAGACTGTGGCAACTATAACGGGATCTCGCTGCTCTCCGTTTCTGGCAAGATTATCGCCCGAGTCCTCCTAAACAAACATTATCTTGAGGCAGAAAACTTCTTCCCAGAATCTCAATGCAGCTTTGGACCATCACTTGGCACCATTGATAATGATCTTTGCTGCCCATCAGATACAGGAAAAGTGCAGAGAACAATGTCGTGACCTGTACATGTCTTTCATCGACCTAACCATGGCATTCGACTCGTTCAACAGGGAAGCCCTCTCTTGGACCCTCAGCCGTTTTGGTTGCTCACCAAAATTCATCGCCATTGTGAAACAACTCCACGATGGCATGAACAGCAGTGTCTTGCACAAGGGCTAAACAAGGGTGTGTATTGGCACCAATTTTTTTTTTCTCTTTTCTTGGCTGCCTTCCTTACTCGTGCCAGTGCCAATTTTGCCGGGTGATGATCCTATTCCGGGTAAAGGGGGGTCATTTCAACATAAGACGACTTCAGGCAAGAACAAAGGTGTCGGCAGCTTCCATTACTGAACTTCAATATGCAGATGACCTCACCCTTGTTGTTCACACTGAACGCGACCTACAAGAGATCCTAAACACCTATGCAGATGCGTATGCACATTTCGGCCTTGAGGTGAATGTACACCCGGAACCATATTCTCTAGCCCACCTGGAGCGGTGTTGTAGGTTAGTACAGTGTCCTTTCTGGAAGGGGCCCACTCTAACTATCACGAGGCAACACATGCACGAACATACACAGTCATAGTACGGCTGTATAGATGAAATTATGTATAAATATTGTATTTGACATTTTATACTCTGCATTATGTTCATTATATATGAACACGAAGAAAAATTACCATAGGTTGTAGTTACGAAAGTATGAATGGAAATAAACACTTCCAAACCACCCAGTGAGTCCACACAACTTTTACAGCGCTTGTGGCCAGACCCCTATGATTCCACCACACCCCATCTATATCTTTTATTTCCCATCATTCGTGTAACTATATGAAAAATCGTGTTTAATTTAACTACATATTTCAAAAACCTTAAATTACATGTGGGTCAGTCACTCCTCATTTGACACACTTATAGTGTAATACTTTGACCATCCCACCTGGGCACATGGAGGCCCACGGTAACTCTCACGGGTGCAACATACACACGAACACACAAGTTATGATATGAACCCTTCCAGGCTTCACTATCATTATCATGTTATGTTCATCGTGCTCTGTATCTTGGTAACTAGTCATAGTATCAATACATGACAGTGTTATTAGTATTATATTGTAACTTTTACCTTACAGTTACTGTTGTAAATCATGGACAGGAAGGATACATAAATTGTAATATCAAGTGTATGGTTCGCTCAAAGCCACCCCAAGTCAGACAATGCGTCACACAAAGTTACACTGTGTGTGTGTGTGTGTGTGTTCTGTAACATAAGCTTCATCCTTAGTAGGTAAGATGTTTCATAAAGAGGTTTCTCCCATTCGTCATTGTGAGCATCGTCCCAGAGCACATTGTTTCCATCAAAACCATGGTTCATCCTTATTTCCCTTCTTCCGTGTAACTATATCCATATGGCTAAGTGCTTGCTTTTCATTTCTTTATTTACCAAAATAATGTGGATCAGTTACTCGTTATTTAGCACATACATGCACTTAGAGCACCAAGATTGTTTTGTAGGCATGACTATTGGTTAATTGAAACCCCAAAAAACATTTTTCACATTTATTATGCATAAACATTGTAAACATATCTATGTGATTATTGTAGTATATGTAACCGCCAATCAGATGGTTAGAGGGTGAATAACACTTCTCACGTCGTACACGAACATTATAATTCGGTCAAACCTGTTGAATACAATTCATTTAGTATTTCAAGTAAGTCATACATAGGCACTCTTACATAAATGTTTGATCCAATATATATTTACATAACAATCATGGCTATGTAATTAGTCTAACACAAAAACAATGACACAGTCTACCTGTGTACACAATAAGTACTAATTAAACTTACGTGTTGAAAGTCTAGAGAGAAGCCAGGGTAGGTGTTGACTCTAAGATATGGGTAGCTATACTGAAATGCCCACCCTATAGCCTGGCCCCCTGGCTGGTCAGCTATGGCTGAGTCAGGTGATTATAATTATACATAAACAAACTCCCTTCACACCCTCCAACCTCCTTCTGGGCCTCTCATCTTCAACCATCTCAACACTCTACATTGTGAGTTACAGCCTAACATAACATTTGTTTATATGTCATCATAATTATGTACCGCTTGCGGTAACAGTATATAATATATATTTAATGTCTGGACAGATTCCCAAGAGTTATGCATATTAATGCATAGATTTTGTAAGCATATTTATGCAAAGTGACGTAAAACCACATAGTCTATGGGGCCCCAACGAGGTTACACCAGAGACCTAACTCCACCGCCACCTCCCATAAAGCCCCGTCGTGGGCGAAGATTTAATTCTTGACCACAGGTTAATATCGTGTCCAACATCCATCTGCTGCTATAACTTCATGCAATCTGGTGAGCATGGAATCTACCAGATTGCTGCAGATGTTCGGCCAAACTGTAAGAAAACCCATGGACAATGAGACATTAGTAAAATATACTAGGTCATTTTAGCACGTGCACACACATTATATACAGATCTTTTGGTCCTTGCAAGGCTGTTTGGTTTTTCTATGCTAACTAGTTTATTAGTACAGTCTGTGAGTTTACTAGTACAGAGGTGAGTACAGTCTGTACTCACCCCTGAAGATGTGAATTGCACGAAAGCGCTTGGGAACTTCGTGTTTTCTTCTTTCCTTGTGGTTATCAGCTTATACCTAGATCACGCGCACCTACAGTGATTTACTTGCATATATATATATATATATATATATATATATATATATATATATATATATATATATATATATATATATGCAAGTAAATCACTGTAGGTGCGCGTGACGTAGGTATATGCTGATAACCACCAGGAAAGAAGAAAACACGAAGTTCCCAAGCGCTTTCGTGTAATTCACATCTTCAGGGGTGAGTACAGACTAGAGAGAGTAATGCAAAATAAGATGAATATATACAGAGGAGGGTGAGACCAGGTCCACAATGGTCAGTTAATTAGGTAATGACCCTACTAATCTTTAAATGGCACACAACGGTTGGTGGTTGGGTCAGATGGGACAGTGACCCGCCCTCTCACCTGATCACAAATCTTCTTAATTACAAAGTTGTCCAGCTTGTACATGCCGTTACTCAAATTCATGTTGAATGCTTCGGTATGTTTAATAAGACTAGATTCTATGATGTTCCTACTATCAATTGAATTACATGGTAATATTGAGGAGGCATTATCCCAGTCAATGCAATGCTTGTTATCCCTCAAATGAACAAACAGAGCATTGGATTCCTGGCCTGTCCTAACACTGTATTTGTGTTGTTTAATTCTAGTTACAAGATCTTTACCTGTCTGGCCTAAGTAAAACATATTACATTCCTTGCAAGGAACTTTATAAATGCAACCAATTGTGTTGTTGGGGGAGTTCTTGATTAACATTTGTTTAACAGTGCATGAGTTTTTAAATGCCACATTGACGTTCCAAGATTTTAGCTGTGCCAGAATGTGTGAGAAATTTTTGTGAAATGGTAATATTAAGATATTCTTATGGTCATGGGTGGGCTTGGGATCAGTTCTATAAAAAGTTTTCTTAGTAATGTTTAAGCATTTGTCTACGAAAGATCTAGGGTATTTAAGGTTTGAGCCAATATCATATATATATATTTGTATTCCTCATCGATGAATTCCGGACTGCAAATTCTCAAGGCACGTAAAAACATTGTTGTAAATACTGACTGTTTGACTTTATTATGGTGGGCAGAATAATAATGAATGTATGAACACACATTGGTTGGTTTTCTATAAATACTGAACTTAAAAGTGTTACCTATTCTGTGTATCAGACAGTCTAGGAATGGCAATTTACAGTCTTGCTCTAATTCCACAGTGAATTTGATCGAGGGGGCTAAGTTGTTAAGTTGTGGTAGGAAAACTTTTAGGTCCTCATTACATGGCCAGAGACATAATACATCATCAACATATCTAAACCAGACTGCTGAGGGTGGTAAAATATTACTTAATAGTTTCTTTTCAAAGAATTCCATATATAGGTTGCTTAATACAGGTGAGAGTGGATTACCCATTGCCATACCAAATTTTTGAGCATAATATTCCCCATTGAATTCGAATTTGCAATCCTTAATACATAGTTTGATGAGTTCGATGAAGTCGTCTTTCGAGACGGGCAGTGAAATGTTATCCAGGGAATCTATGAGGAACTCTAGTAAATCATCAACTGGGACATTTGTAAAAAGTGACGTTACATCAAAGCTGACCAGTTTAAAATCATGATTAATGTGCAAGTTATTGAGTTTATCAACCAGATCCATATTATTCTTGATATTGGAGTTAGAAATGTTGCCAACTAGGGGGTTTAGTAAGGAAACTAACCATTTAGATAGTTTATAAGAGATTGACCCAACAGAGCTAATGATGGGTCTTGCTGGGTTATTGGGCTTGTGGGTCTTGATTAAACCGTACATGTAAGGCAGTGGAGGGGACGTTGAAGTAAGATGTTTAATGAGAGTAGCTTTGCCTCTCAATAGGGACTTAAGTTTTTTGTTGAACTGGGTGTTGACAGTGTTGAGAGGATTATTTATGAGTTTAGAATATGTTGTAGTGTCACATAAAAGGTCATTCATTTTTGAGATATAGTCATCTTTGTTTAAAATCACTACTGTGTTGGCTTTATCTGCTTTAGTGACATGTAGATCCTTATTTTTCTTAAGGGCTTGGAGTGCTTTGGTGAATCTTTCTGGACAGTTTGAAACACAAGGCTTGGACATAGATGCATACACAACACCTTTACACATGTTCACTTCTTCACTTGTCAGATTACTGAATTTCTCCAAATTGCAAAATGCTCTGGCTATGTCAACACTGTCGACTCCCTTGTTGGAACCATCAAAACTTAAACCATAGCCGAGGGCACACAAGGTATCATTGTCTAGTTGTTTAGAGGAGAGATTCACTACACAGTTGTTATTGGCATCCTTAGTCCAATCACTATTTCTAATAAGGAGTGGCAATTTGTGGTCTATCTTGGCTTGAAGATCAGAACGCTCACGTCTCAGGTTATCAAAACAGTAGTCCAACATGAACTT
>CAUDMG010002301.1:42500-46315 GCA_958450375.1 Homarus gammarus | reverse complement strand
TCTTTCTTTCACCAACCTAGTCTTCATCACACCATCATTGCACTATATACCACCACTACCACACCATCCTTCACCACCACCACCACCCGAACACTTCCTCCACACCCTTCATCATACTATCATCATCACCACACCATCCCTCACCACACTAACACTTCAATATTATCACCGCACCCTTTATCACAGTAACATCACCATCACTACACCATCACACCCCATCCTTCATCACCACACCCTTCTTCACCATCACTACAATATCACCACACTCTTCACTACCAACACCAGTCAGTTATTCCCCTGCCAAGTACACGAGCGAGTTAAGATCGTCAACTTGTCAGCATCTACAGCAGAAAGCGGTGACGGAGGGAGAGAGGCTGACATGGTGTCACTGGGTCTCGCTGGCCACAAAATACAGCGTGGAAATTCAATCAAATATGGCGCGAACGATGACATCATCATCAGCTGGTTCAACGTTGCCACATCTCCCCAACAAAACTTAAGGTACACGTTCACATATCAATACCTTCCTTATGTCATAATCTTTGATATTATATTAAATTACTTCGTCCACTAAACGTACCATAGAGGCTACCAAAAGTGATCTTAAAGTAGAAGAACATACTACTAGCATCTGAAATTTAGCACCACAGGATATTTCTCTCTACCAGAAATAATGACCCCAGGGCTGAACCTGTGTGTTATTGTGGTGTTTTTCTCACTGTTCACCTGTGGGTTAGGTTTGGTTAGAAAGGCACTGTAAGAGAGAGAGAGAGAGAGAGAGAGAGAGAGAGAGAGAGAGAGAGAGAGAGAATTTAACCTTTTTTCCAAACCTGTCTAAATCCGCCTGTGGAAACTGTCAAAAAACGTGATAAGGAGACCCATCGATAACATATAAATTTGACCTTCGTTAGTGACCGCAACTTTCACCTTTCCTGACCTGACTAATAGCGCATTTCCTGCACGAGGGACGTTTATTTTTTGTTTTATAGTCAGTATCCGTTTAACTTATGTGAAGAGCAGCAAAACTTGTATTCGTTAAGTGGATATTCGTTAGGCGAATGTACGTTAAGCGAATGTACATTAACCGGATGAACATTAACCGGATGAACATTAACCGGATGAACGTTAAGCGAACATTGACTGTACTGTGGATGAGATAAAACGTCACCTCGAATGGTGGAGGACCGCCAAGTGTACCTCTGCCAAAACTCGTCTGGAATCATTGACGTCTAAAGGAAATTGTCCGACAGTTTTTATTTTTCTGGATATTTACCTCTTGGCTACCGATGACACACACACACACACACAACGTATATCACCAAAGTAAAAAAAATATAACTCTTCATCACGGGAAGACGACAATACGAGGGGAGATAAATTACAATAAAAAACAATGCGCCAAGCCACAGCAGTCGACTCCTAAACACGAGGACGCCGATCGACCCCCGGAAATAAAGAACTCCGGGTGTTCCATTATGGCATCGTCCAGTATGAGACAAGTACAGGCGTTCCAATAAAGGGTTGTCCAATGTGAGGGAAGGGAAGGGAAGGGAGGGGAGGGGGAGGGGAGGGGGAGGGGAGGGGAAGCAGAGGAAATGGTAAGAAAGGAGGAAGGGGGAAAGGAGGGAAGAAAGAGGGGGTGGTGGGTGGATGGGTGTGGGTGGGTGGATGGGGAAAAGGGTGTTAATGTAGCATGGGATGTGTGGGTCTTTAAAGTAACGAGGAGGAGGAGGAGGAGAGGGTGAAGGGGAAATGTGTGTAGGGAGTGTTGAATTATGTGTGTGTGTGTGTGTGTGTGTATGTGTGTGTATGTGTTTGAGTGTATATGTGTGACTGAGTGTGTGAGTGTATGGAAGTATACTGTTGTCTATGGGTGTATGAACCTGTATGAAGGTAGGTGTATGAAAGTGACACCAATATGTTACACCCCCACATCCACCCACCCCCACATCCACTCACCCCCACTCCTATCTGTGTGCATAAACTACCCTTATTAACCTAAGTACCACGGCCACAGAGCTACTGCTGACCTATTCAGTACATCAAGGAACAATCCCCCTCTCCTCCTCTCTTTATTCTCTTCTATTCCATTCTCACTTTTATTCTCTATATTACAACTCACTAATCTCCACGAATGGGTCATTATATACACAGACTTGTTCCCGTAAATGTTGTAAGGAATTAGATGTAAAAACTCACTATGTAAATGAGTCTAGGGGCAGTGGGTTATGGCTGGGTCAGAGGTTAATGATTCCACAATGGGAATTTAACCATACCAGGACCCTTATTGTTTAAAGTATAACTGGAAATTAAATTATATCTAAAATCTAATCGGCAATATGAATTTAGAAATGATTTTAGACTTAGAGTACAATTGAAAACACACTTGAAATTCAGCTATCACTCTTTAAAGATGGGTTAAGTCGTCACCGTTTACTCAAATGCTAAACAAAACCTCCGGAATTTACGCCCCCGTTTTCATTTATTTTTTCTATTTTTTTTTTCTATCAGTAGTGAATAATCGTTTATACAGTATACAACACGTAGATAACTAGTTTGCATTTTTCAGGGTTACATCATATCATTAACGAGCAGCATTTAAACACCGTTCAGAATAAACATGACTATTATAACATGATATTGTAACAGGTAAATAATCGCTCGGTCACACCCCCAGCTGGTCCAGAACTCTCCCCACCACCTTCTTCACTTCACGAGAGTTCGACACTCAAGCGTCCAACATCGCACACAAGTGGAGTTCCCCAAGACTCAGTACTTGGACCATTATTATTTATTATATACATAAACAACATAGATATCGGCATAGACAGCAACATAAGCAAATTTGCTGATGACACTAAAATAGGACGTGTTATTAAATCTGACGAGGACTCCGCAAAACTACAGGAAGATCTACACCAATTTTTCGAATGGTCTGAAAAATGGCAGATGAAATTCAACGTGGACAAATGTAAAGTACTCAGTATCGGAGATGTAAACAGGGAAACCAGATACCAGATGAACATCGATGCCATAGAGAAATCCGACTGCGAGAAAGATTTAGGAGTAATGATAAGTAGGAACCTTAAGCCAAGTAAACAATGTGTTTTTGCTCGTAACAAGGCGAATAAAGTACTTGGGTTCATACAAAGGAGTGTTAGTTACAAGACTAGCGAGGTCATCCTAAAACTGTATCTTGCGCTTGTGAGACCACACCTGGATTACGCAGTTCAGTTCTGGTCACCGTATTACAGAATGGATATAGAATCATTGGAAAGAATTCAGAGGAGAATGACAAGACTAATCCCGGGCATTAGGAGCCTTGAGTACAGAGACAGGTTAAAGCATCTTAATTTGCACTCCCTCGAGAGACGTAGAGCGAGGGGCGACCTAATAGAGGTGTATAAGTGGAAGTCAGGGCTAAACAAAGGGGACATTACAAAGGCACTCAAACTATCCAACCAGGAGCGAACTCGTAACAATGATTTTAAATTAGACAAATTTAGATTTAGGCGTGAAATAGGTAAACACTGGTTTGGAAACAGAGTAGTGGATGAATGGAACAAGTTACCAAATATCATCATTAACTCGAATACGCTGAATAGCTTCAAACATAGGTTGGATGCTTATATGAGCAATAGGGGTTGGGTGTAAACGGGACTGCCCAGTATGGGCCAATAGGCCCGCTGCAGTTTCCTCCATTCTTATGTTCTTATGTTGTTCCCTCAAGATGTTATTGGTCCGCCAGCAGGTCTCCATCCCTCCACTCCTGCTTCTGGTATTCGTCTGTCTGATTTTCTTCAGCCAATCACACT
>CAUDMG010002301.1:0-37500 GCA_958450375.1 Homarus gammarus | reverse complement strand
CGAGGGCCATAAGAGTGACCCTGGCCACAGGTGAAGACAAACACAGGTGCGAGGGCCATAAGAGTGACCCTGGCCACAGGTGAAGACAAACACAGGTGCGAGGGCCATAAGAGTGACCCTGGCCACAGGTGAAGACAAACACAGGTGCGAGGGCCATAAGAGTGACCCTGGCCACAGGTGAAGACAAACACAGGTGCGAGGGCCATAAGAGTGACCCTGGCCACAGGTAAAGACAAACACAGGTGCGAGGGCCATAAGAGTGACCCTGGCCACAGGTAAAGACAAACACAGGTGCGAGGGCCATAAGAGTGACCCTGGCCACAGGTAAAGACAAACACAGGTGCGAGGGCCATAAGAGTGACCCTGGCCACAGGTGAAGACAAACACAGGTGCGAGGGCCATAAGAGTGACCCTGGCCACAGGTGAAGACAAACACAGGTGCGAGGGCCATAAGAGTGACCCTGGCCACAGGTGAAGACAAACACAGGTGCGAGGGCCATAAGAGTGACCCTGGCCACAGGTAAAGACAAACACAGGTGCGAGGGCCATAAGAGTGACCCTGGCCACAGGTAAAGACAAACACAGGTGCGAGGGCCATAAGAGTGACCCTGGCCACAGGTAAAGACAAACACAGGTGCGAGGGCCATAAGAGTGACCCTGGCCACAGGTGAAGACAAACACAGGTGCGAGGGCCATAAGAGTGACCCTGGCCACAGGTGAAGACAAACACAGGTGCGAGGGCCATAAGAGTGACCCTGGCCACAGGTGAAGACAAACACAGGTGCGAGGGCCATAAGAGTGACCCTGGCCACAGGTGAAGGCAAACACAGGTGCGAGGGCCATAAGAGTGACCCTGGCCACAGGTAAAGACAAACACAGGTGCGAGGGCCATAAGAGTGACCCTGGCCACAGGTGAAGACAAACACAGGTGCGAGGGCCATAAGAGTGACCCTGGCCACAGGTAAAGACAAACACAGGTGCGAGGGCCATAAGAGTGACCCTGGCCACAGGTAAAGACAAACACAGGTGCGAGGGCCATAAGAGTGACCCTGGCCACAGGTAAAGACAAACACAGGTGCGAGGGCCATAAGAGTGACCCTGGCCACAGGTAAAGACAAACACAGGTGCGAGGGCCATAAGAGTGACCCTGGCCACAGGTAAAGACAAACACAGGTGCGAGGGCCATAAGAGTGACCCTGGCCACAGGTGAAGACAAACACAGGTGCGAGGGCCATAAGAGTGACCCTGGCCACAGGTGAAGACAAACACAGGTGCGAGGGCCATAAGAGTGACCCTGGCCACAGGTAAAGACAAACACAGGTGCGAGGGCCATAAGAGTGACCCTGGCCACAGGTAAAGACAAACACAGGTGCGAGGGCCATAAGAGTGACCCTGGCCACAGGTGAAGACAAACACAGGTGCGAGGGCCATAAGAGTGACCCTGGCCACAGGTAAAGACAAACACAGGTGCGAGGGCCATAAGAGTGACCCTGGCCACAGGTGAAGACAAACACAGGTGCGAGGGCCATAAGAGTGACCCTGGCCACAGGTAAAGACAAACACAGGTGCGAGGGCCATAAGAGTGACCCTGGCCACAGGTAAAGACAAACACAGGTGCGAGGGCCATAAGAGTGACCCTGGCCACAGGTGAAGACAAACACAGGTGCGAGGGCCATAAGAGTGACCCTGGCCACAGGTAAAGACAAACACAGGTGCGAGGGCCATAAGAGTGACCCTGGCCACAGGTAAAGACAAACACAGGTGCGAGGGCCATAAGAGTGACCCTGGCCACAGGTGAAGACAAACACAGGTGCGAGGGCCATAAGAGTGACCCTGGCCACAGGTGAAGACAAACACAGGTGCGAGGGCCATAAGAGTGACCCTGGCCACAGGTGAAGACAAACACAGGTGCGAGGGCCATAAGAGTGACCCTGGCCACAGGTGAAGACAAACACAGGTGCGAGGGCCATAAGAGTGACCCTGGCCACAGGTAAAGACAAACACAGGTGCGAGGGCCATAAGAGTGACCCTGGCCACAGGTAAAGACAAACACAGGTGCGAGGGCCATAAGAGTGACCCTGGCCACAGGTAAAGACAAACACAGGTGCGAGGGCCATAAGAGTGACCCTGGCCACAGGTAAAGACAAACACAGGTGCGAGGGCCATAAGAGTGACCCTGGCCACAGGTGAAGACAAACACAGGTGCGAGGGCCATAAGAGTGACCCTGGCCACAGGTAAAGACAAACACAGGTGCGAGGGCCATAAGAGTGACCCTGGCCACAGGTGAAGACAAACACAGGTGCGAGGGCCATAAGAGTGACCCTGGCCACAGGTGAAGACAAACACAGGTGCGAGGGCCATAAGAGTGACCCTGGCCACAGGTAAAGACAAACACAGGTGCGAGGGCCATAAGAGTGACCCTGGCCACAGGTGAAGACAAACACAGGTGCGAGGGCCATAAGAGTGACCCTGGCCACAGGTAAAGACAAACACAGGTGCGAGGGCCATAAGAGTGACCCTGGCCACAGGTGAAGACAAACACAGGTGCGAGGGCCATAAGAGTGACCCTGGCCACAGGTAAAGACAAACACAGGTGCGAGGGCCATAAGAGTGACCCTGGCCACAGGTAAAGACAAACACAGGTGCGAGGGCCATAAGAGTGACCCTGGCCACAGGTAAAGACAAACACAGGTGCGAGGGCCATAAGAGTGACCCTGGCCACAGGTAAAGACAAACACAGGTGCGAGGGCCATAAGAGTGACCCTGGCCACAGGTGAAGACAAACACAGGTGCGAGGGCCATAAGAGTGACCCTGGCCACAGGTGAAGACAAACACAGGTGCGAGGGCCATAAGAGTGACCCTGGCCACAGGTGAAGACAAACACAGGTGCGAGGGCCATAAGAGTGACCCTGGCCACAGGTAAAGACAAACACAGGTGCGAGGGCCATAAGAGTGACCCTGGCCACAGGTGAAGACAAACACAGGTGCGAGGGCCATAAGAGTGACCCTGGCCACAGGTAAAGACAAACACAGGTGCGAGGGCCATAAGAGTGACCCTGGCCACAGGTAAAGACAAACACAGGTGCGAGGGCCATAAGAGTGACCCTGGCCACAGGTGAAGACAAACACAGGTGCGAGGGCCATAAGAGTGACCCTGGCCACAGGTGAAGACAAACACAGGTGCGAGGGCCATAAGAGTGACCCTGGCCACAGGTGAAGACAAACACAGGTGCGAGGGCCATAAGAGTGACCCTGGCCACAGGTGAAGACAAACACAGGTGCGAGGGCCATAAGAGTGACCCTGGCCACAGGTGAAGACAAACACAGGTGCGAGGGCCATAAGAGTGACCCTGGCCACAGGTGAAGACAAACACAGGTGCGAGGGCCATAAGAGTGACCCTGGCCACAGGTGAAGACAAACACAGGTGCGAGGGCCATAAGAGTGACCCTGGCCACAGGTAAAGACAAACACAGGTGCGAGGGCCATAAGAGTGACCCTGGCCACAGGTAAAGACAAACACAGGTGCGAGGGCCATAAGAGTGACCCTGGCCACAGGTAAAGACAAACACAGGTGCGAGGGCCATAAGAGTGACCCTGGCCACAGGTAAAGACAAACACAGGTGCGAGGGCCATAAGAGTGACCCTGGCCACAGGTGAAGACAAACACAGGTGCGAGGGCCATAAGAGTGACCCTGGCCACAGGTAAAGACAAACACAGGTGCGAGGGCCATAAGAGTGACCCTGGCCACAGGTGAAGACAAACACAGGTGCGAGGGCCATAAGAGTGACCCTGGCCACAGGTGAAGACAAACACAGGTGCGAGGGCCATAAGAGTGACCCTGGCCACAGGTAAAGACAAACACAGGTGCGAGGGCCATAAGAGTGACCCTGGCCACAGGTAAAGACAAACACAGGTGCGAGGGCCATAAGAGTGACCCTGGCCACAGGTGAAGACAAACACAGGTGCGAGGGCCATAAGAGTGACCCTGGCCACAGGTAAAGACAAACACAGGTGCGAGGGCCATAAGAGTGACCCTGGCCACAGGTGAAGACAAACACAGGTGCGAGGGCCATAAGAGTGACCCTGGCCACAGGTAAAGACAAACACAGGTGCGAGGGCCATAAGAGTGACCCTGGCCACAGGTAAAGACAAACACAGGTGCGAGGGCCATAAGAGTGACCCTGGCCACAGGTAAAGACAAACACAGGTGCGAGGGCCATAAGAGTGACCCTGGCCACAGGTAAAGACAAACACAGGTGCGAGGGCCATAAGAGTGACCCTGGCCACAGGTGAAGACAAACACAGGTGCGAGGGCCATAAGAGTGACCCTGGCCACAGGTGAAGACAAACACAGGTGCGAGGGCCATAAGAGTGACCCTGGCCACAGGTGAAGACAAACACAGGTGCGAGGGCCATAAGAGTGACCCTGGCCACAGGTGAAGACAAACACAGGTGCGAGGGCCATAAGAGTGACCCTGGCCACAGGTGAAGACAAACACAGGTGCGAGGGCCATAAGAGTGACCCTGGCCACAGGTAAAGACAAACACAGGTGCGAGGGCCATAAGAGTGACCCTGGCCACAGGTAAAGACAAACACAGGTGCGAGGGCCATAAGAGTGACCCTGGCCACAGGTAAAGACAAACACAGGTGCGAGGGCCATAAGAGTGACCCTGGCCACAGGTAAAGACAAACACAGGTGCGAGGGCCATAAGAGTGACCCTGGCCACAGGTGAAGACAAACACAGGTGCGAGGGCCATAAGAGTGACCCTGGCCACAGGTGAAGACAAACACAGGTGCGAGGGCCATAAGAGTGACCCTGGCCACAGGTGAAGACAAACACAGGTGCGAGGGCCATAAGAGTGACCCTGGCCACAGGTGAAGACAAACACAGGTGCGAGGGCCATAAGAGTGACCCTGGCCACAGGTAAAGACAAACACAGGTGCGAGGGCCATAAGAGTGACCCTGGCCACAGGTAAAGACAAACACAGGTGCGAGGGCCATAAGAGTGACCCTGGCCACAGGTAAAGACAAACACAGGTGCGAGGGCCATAAGAGTGACCCTGGCCACAGGTGAAGACAAACACAGGTGCGAGGGCCATAAGAGTGACCCTGGCCACAGGTGAAGACAAACACAGGTGCGAGGGCCATAAGAGTGACCCTGGCCACAGGTAAAGACAAACACAGGTGCGAGGGCCATAAGAGTGACCCTGGCCACAGGTGAAGACAAACACAGGTGCGAGGGCCATAAGAGTGACCCTGGCCACAGGTAAAGACAAACACAGGTGCGAGGGCCATAAGAGTGACCCTGGCCACAGGTAAAGACAAACACAGGTGCGAGGGCCATAAGAGTGACCCTGGCCACAGGTAAAGACAAACACAGGTGCGAGGGCCATAAGAGTGACCCTGGCCACAGGTAAAGACAAACACAGGTGCGAGGGCCATAAGAGTGACCCTGGCCACAGGTAAAGACAAACACAGGTGCGAGGGCCATAAGAGTGACCCTGGCCACAGGTGAAGACAAACACAGGTGCGAGGGCCATAAGAGTGACCCTGGCCACAGGTGAAGACAAACACAGGTGCGAGGGCCATAAGAGTGACCCTGGCCACAGGTAAAGACAAACACAGGTGCGAGGGCCATAAGAGTGACCCTGGCCACAGGTAAAGACAAACACAGGTGCGAGGGCCATAAGAGTGACCCTGGCCACAGGTAAAGACAAACACAGGTGCGAGGGCCATAAGAGTGACCCTGGCCACAGGTAAAGACAAACACAGGTGCGAGGGCCATAAGAGTGACCCTGGCCACAGGTGAAGACAAACACAGGTGCGAGGGCCATAAGAGTGACCCTGGCCACAGGTAAAGACAAACACAGGTGCGAGGGCCATAAGAGTGACCCTGGCCACAGGTGAAGACAAACACAGGTGCGAGGGCCATAAGAGTGACCCTGGCCACAGGTAAAGACAAACACAGGTGCGAGGGCCATAAGAGTGACCCTGGCCACAGGTAAAGACAAACACAGGTGCGAGGGCCATAAGAGTGACCCTGGCCACAGGTGAAGACAAACACAGGTGCGAGGGTCATAAGAGTGACCCTGGCCACAGGTAAAGACAAACACAGGTGCGAGGGCCATAAGAGTGACCCTGGCCACAGGTAAAGACAAACACAGGTGCGAGGGCCATAAGAGTGACCCTGGCCACAGGTGAAGACAAACACAGGTGCGAGGGCCATAAGAGTGACCCTGGCCACAGGTGAAGACAAACACAGGTGCGAGGGCCATAAGAGTGACCCTGGCCACAGGTAAAGACAAACACAGGTGCGAGGGCCATAAGAGTGACCCTGGCCACAGGTGAAGACAAACACAGGTGCGAGGGCCATAAGAGTGACCCTGGCCACAGGTAAAGACAAACACAGGTGCGAGGGCCATAAGAGTGACCCTGGCCACAGGTAAAGACAAACACAGGTGCGAGGGCCATAAGAGTGACCCTGGCCACAGGTAAAGACAAACACAGGTGCGAGGGCCATAAGAGTGACCCTGGCCACAGGTAAAGACAAACACAGGTGCGAGGGCCATAAGAGTGACCCTGGCCACAGGTGAAGACAAACACAGGTGCGAGGGCCATAAGAGTGACCCTGGCCACAGGTAAAGACAAACACAGGTGCGAGGGCCATAAGAGTGACCCTGGCCACAGGTGAAGACAAACACAGGTGCGAGGGCCATAAGAGTGACCCTGGCCACAGGTGAAGACAAACACAGGTGCGAGGGCCATAAGAGTGACCCTGGCCACAGGTAAAGACAAACACAGGTGCGAGGGCCATAAGAGTGACCCTGGCCACAGGTGAAGACAAACACAGGTGCGAGGGCCATAAGAGTGACCCTGGCCACAGGTAAAGACAAACACAGGTGCGAGGGCCATAAGAGTGACCCTGGCCACAGGTGAAGACAAACACAGGTGCGAGGGCCATAAGAGTGACCCTGGCCACAGGTAAAGACAAACACAGGTGCGAGGGCCATAAGAGTGACCCTGGCCACAGGTAAAGACAAACACAGGTGCGAGGGCCATAAGAGTGACCCTGGCCACAGGTAAAGACAAACACAGGTGCGAGGGCCATAAGAGTGACCCTGGCCACAGGTAAAGACAAACACAGGTGCGAGGGCCATAAGAGTGACCCTGGCCACAGGTGAAGACAAACACAGGTGCGAGGGCCATAAGAGTGACCCTGGCCACAGGTGAAGACAAACACAGGTGCGAGGGCCATAAGAGTGACCCTGGCCACAGGTGAAGACAAACACAGGTGCGAGGGCCATAAGAGTGACCCTGGCCACAGGTAAAGACAAACACAGGTGCGAGGGCCATAAGAGTGACCCTGGCCACAGGTGAAGACAAACACAGGTGCGAGGGCCATAAGAGTGACCCTGGCCACAGGTAAAGACAAACACAGGTGCGAGGGCCATAAGAGTGACCCTGGCCACAGGTGAAGACAAACACAGGTGCGAGGGCCATAAGAGTGACCCTGGCCACAGGTGAAGACAAACACAGGTGCGAGGGCCATAAGAGTGACCCTGGCCACAGGTGAAGACAAACACAGGTGCGAGGGCCATAAGAGTGACCCTGGCCACAGGTAAAGACAAACACAGGTGCGAGGGCCATAAGAGTGACCCTGGCCACAGGTAAAGACAAACACAGGTGCGAGGGCCATAAGAGTGACCCTGGCCACAGGTAAAGACAAACACAGGTGCGAGGGCCATAAGAGTGACCCTGGCCACAGGTAAAGACAAACACAGGTGCGAGGGCCATAAGAGTGACCCTGGCCACAGGTAAAGACAAACACAGGTGCGAGGGCCATAAGAGTGACCCTGGCCACAGGTAAAGACAAACACAGGTGCGAGGGCCATAAGAGTGACCCTGGCCACAGGTGAAGACAAACACAGGTGCGAGGGCCATAAGAGTGACCCTGGCCACAGGTGAAGACAAACACAGGTGCGAGGGCCATAAGAGTGACCCTGGCCACAGGTAAAGACAAACACAGGTGCGAGGGCCATAAGAGTGACCCTGGCCACAGGTAAAGACAAACACAGGTGCGAGGGCCATAAGAGTGACCCTGGCCACAGGTGAAGACAAACACAGGTGCGAGGGCCATAAGAGTGACCCTGGCCACAGGTAAAGACAAACACAGGTGCGAGGGCCATAAGAGTGACCCTGGCCACAGGTGAAGACAAACACAGGTGCGAGGGCCATAAGAGTGACCCTGGCCACAGGTGAAGACAAACACAGGTGCGAGGGCCATAAGAGTGACCCTGGCCACAGGTGAAGACAAACACAGGTGCGAGGGCCATAAGAGTGACCCTGGCCACAGGTGAAGACAAACACAGGTGCGAGGGCCATAAGAGTGACCCTGGCCACAGGTGAAGACAAACACAGGTGCGAGGGCCATAAGAGTGACCCTGGCCACAGGTGAAGACAAACACAGGTGCGAGGGCCATAAGAGTGACCCTGGCCACAGGTAAAGACAAACACAGGTGCGAGGGCCATAAGAGTGACCCTGGCCACAGGTGAAGACAAACACAGGTGCGAGGGCCATAAGAGTGACCCTGGCCACAGGTAAAGACAAACACAGGTGCGAGGGCCATAAGAGTGACCCTGGCCACAGGTAAAGACAAACACAGGTGCGAGGGCCATAAGAGTGACCCTGGCCACAGGTAAAGACAAACACAGGTGCGAGGGCCATAAGAGTGACCCTGGCCACAGGTAAAGACAAACACAGGTGCGAGGGCCATAAGAGTGACCCTGGCCACAGGTAAAGACAAACACAGGTGCGAGGGCCATAAGAGTGACCCTGGCCACAGGTAAAGACAAACACAGGTGCGAGGGCCATAAGAGTGACCCTGGCCACAGGTAAAGACAAACACAGGTGCGAGGGCCATAAGAGTGACCCTGGCCACAGGTAAAGACAAACACAGGTGCGAGGGCCATAAGAGTGACCCTGGCCACAGGTGAAGACAAACACAGGTGCGAGGGCCATAAGAGTGACCCTGGCCACAGGTGAAGACAAACACAGGTGCGAGGGCCATAAGAGTGACCCTGGCCACAGGTAAAGACAAACACAGGTGCGAGGGCCATAAGAGTGACCCTGGCCACAGGTGAAGACAAACACAGGTGCGAGGGCCATAAGAGTGACCCTGGCCACAGGTGAAGACAAACACAGGTGCGAGGGCCATAAGAGTGACCCTGGCCACAGGTAAAGACAAACACAGGTGCGAGGGCCATAAGAGTGACCCTGGCCACAGGTAAAGACAAACACAGGTGCGAGGGCCATAAGAGTGACCCTGGCCACAGGTAAAGACAAACACAGGTGCGAGGGCCATAAGAGTGACCCTGGCCACAGGTAAAGACAAACACAGGTGCGAGGGCCATAAGAGTGACCCTGGCCACAGGTAAAGACAAACACAGGTGCGAGGGCCATAAGAGTGACCCTGGCCACAGGTAAAGACAAACACAGGTGCGAGGGCCATAAGAGTGACCCTGGCCACAGGTAAAGACAAACACAGGTGCGAGGGCCATAAGAGTGACCCTGGCCACAGGTGAAGACAAACACAGGTGCGAGGGCCATAAGAGTGACCCTGGCCACAGGTGAAGACAAACACAGGTGCGAGGGCCATAAGAGTGACCCTGGCCACAGGTGAAGACAAACACAGGTGCGAGGGCCATAAGAGTGACCCTGGCCACAGGTAAAGACAAACACAGGTGCGAGGGCCATAAGAGTGACCCTGGCCACAGGTAAAGACAAACACAGGTGCGAGGGCCATAAGAGTGACCCTGGCCACAGGTAAAGACAAACACAGGTGCGAGGGCCATAAGAGTGACCCTGGCCACAGGTAAAGACAAACACAGGTGCGAGGGCCATAAGAGTGACCCTGGCCACAGGTAAGGACAAACACAGGTGCGAGGGCCATAAGAGTGACCCTGGCCACAGGTAAAGACAAACACAGGTGCGAGGGCCATAAGAGTGACCCTGGCCACAGGTAAAGACAAACACAGGTGCGAGGGCCATAAGAGTGACCCTGGCCACAGGTGAAGACAAACACAGGTGCGAGGGCCATAAGAGTGACCCTGGCCACAGGTAAAGACAAACACAGGTGCGAGGGCCACAAGCGTGACCCTGGCCACAGGTAAAGACACACAGAGGTGCGTGGGCCACAAGCGTGACCCTGGCCACAGGTGAAGACACACACACAGGTGCGAGGGCCACAAGCGTGACCCTGGCCACAGGTGAAGACACACACACAGGTGCGAGGGCCACAAGCGTGACCCTGGCCACAGGTGAAGACACACACACAGGTGCGAGGGCCACAGGAATGACCCTGGCCACACCTCCATTACCCGGAATATAAATAGACTTCAGTGTTGTCGCCTCTAAAAATTGGCTTTGTATTTTTTTTTGGTCTGATCCCACCATGGAGGCGCGGTGGCCGAGTGGAAACAGAGTGCCCCTCGTGTGCCTAACTAAAGGTCACTGGTTCTCGCCCGGCAGTGAAGATGGCGCCTGGCTTTAGGTGGCGAAGTGAAGGCGATCGAAAATTCACTGATGGTCACCTTACCTCACTTTGGGTCGAGACTTGGTATTCACTGTGGTGTGGTCAACTGCCCCCCCCCCCCCCTCCCGGTTATGGATCCCACGATCACTTTTCACCTTTTTTTGTTATTGATAAATTGTTCGAGGATTAATTTCGTCGTTATTATGAAATCGATCTTCGAAAAAAAAACATCACAACAATATTGGTCATCACAACAGAACATCAACAGAGGTCATCACAACAGAGCATCAATATTGGTCATCACAACAGAACATCAACAGAGGTCATCACAACAGAGCATCAATATTGGTCATCACAACAGAACATCAACAGAGGTCATCACAACAGAACATCAACAGAGGTCATCACAACAGAACATCAACAGAGGTCATCACAACAGAGCATCAATATTGGTCATCACAACAGAACATCAACAGAGGTCATCACAACAGAGCATCAATATTGGTCATCACAACAGAACATCAACAGAGGTCATCACAACAGAACATCAACAGGGGTCATCACAACAGAACATCAACACTGGTCATCACAACAGAACATCAACAGAGGTCATCACAACAGAACATCAACAGAGGTCATCACAACAGAGCATCAATATTGGTCATCACAACAGAACATCAACAGAGGTCATCACAACAGAACATCAACAGAGGTCATCACAACAGAACATCAACAGAGGTCATCACAACAGAACATCAACAGAGGTCATCACAACAGAGCATCAATATTGGTCATCACAACAGAACATCAACAGAGGTCATCACAACAGAGCATCAACAGAGGTCATCACAAGAGAGCATCAACAGAGGTCATCACAACAGAACATCAACAGAGGTCATCACAACAGAACATCAACAGAGGTCATCACAAGAGAGCATCAACAGAGGTCATCACAACAGAACATCAACAGAGGTCATCACAAGAGAGCATCAACAGGGGTCATCACAACAGAACATCAACAGAGGTCATCACAACAGAACATCAACACTGGTCATCACAAGAGAGCATCAACAGAGGTCATCACAACAGAACATCAACAGAGGTCATCACAACAGAACATCAACAGAGGTCATCACAAGAGAGCATCAACAGAGGTCATCACAACAGAACATCAACAGAGGTCATCACAACAGAACATCAACAGAGGTCATCACAAGAGAGCATCAACAGAGGTCATCACAACAGAACATCAACAGAGGTCATCACAACAGAACATCAACAGAGGTCATCACAACAGAGCATCAATATTGGTCATCACAACAGAGCATCAATATTGGTCATCACAACAGAACATCAACAGAGGTCATCACAACAGAACATCAACAGGGGTCATCACAAGAGAGCATCAACAGAGGTCATCACAACAGAACATCAACAGAGGTCATCACAACAGAACATCAACAGAGGTCATCACAACAGAACATCAACAGGGGTCATCACAAGAGAGCATCAACAGAGGTCATCACAAGAGAGCATCAACAGAGGTCATCACAAGAGAGCATCAACAGAGGTCATCACAACAGAACATCAACAGGGGTCATCACAACAGAACATCAACAGAGGTCATCACAAGAGAGCATCAACAGAGGTCATCACAACAGAACATCAACAGAGGTCATCACAACAGAACATCAACAGGGGTCATCACAACAGAACATCAACAGAGGTCATCACAAGAGAGCATCAACAGAGGTCATCACAACAGAACATCAACAGGGGTCATCACAAGAGAGCATCAACAGAGGTCATCACAACAGAACATCAACAGAGGTCATCACAAGAGAGCATCAACAGAGGTCATCACAACAGAACATCAACAGGGGTCATCACAAGAGAGCATCAACAGAGGTCATCACAAGAGAGCATCAACAGAGGTCATCACAACAGAACATCAACAGAGGTCATCACAACAGAACATCAACAGAGGTCATCACAACAGAACATCAACAGAGGTCATCACAACAGAACATCAACAGGGGTCATCACAAGAGAGCATCAACAGAGGTCATCACAAGAGAGCATCAACAGAGGTCATCACAACAGAACATCAACAGTGGTCATCACAAGAGAGCATCAACAGAGGTCATCACAACAGAACATCAACACTGGTCATCACAAGAGAGCATCAACAGAGGTCATCACAACAGAACATCAACACTGGTCATCACAACAGAACATCAACAGAGGTCATCACAAGAGAGCATCAACAGAGGTCATCACAACAGAACATCAACAGAGGTCATCACAAGAGAGCATCAACAGAGGTCATCACAAGAGAGCATCAACAGAGGTCATCACAACAGAACATCAACAGGGGTCATCACAAGAGAGCATCAACAGAGGTCATCACAAGAGAGCATCAACAGAGGTCATCACAACAGAACATCAACAGAGGTCATCACAACAGAACATCAACAGAGGTCATCACAAGAGAGCATCAACAGAGGTCATCACAACAGAACATCAACAGAGGTCATCACAACAGAACATCAACAGAGGTCATCACAAGAGAGCATCAACAGAGGTCATCACAACAGAGCATCAACAGAGGTCATCACAACAGAACATCAACAGAGGTCATCACAACAGAGCATCAACAGAGGTCATCACAACAGAACATCAATATTGGTCATCACAAGAGAGCATCAACAGAGGTCATCACAAGAGAGCATCAACAGAGGTCATCACAACAGAACATCAACAGAGGTCATCACAACAGAACATCAACAGAGGTCATCACAACAGAGCATCAACAGAGGTCATCACAACAGAACATCAATATTGGTCATCACAAGAGAGCATCAACAGAGGTCATCACAACAGAACATCAACAGAGGTCATCACAACAGAGCATCAACAGAGGTCATCACAACAGAACATCAACACTGGTCATCACAAGAGAGCATCAACAGAGGTCATCACAACAGAGCATCAACAGAGGTCATCACAACAGAACATCAACAGAGGTCATCACAACAGAACATCAACAGAGGTCATCACAACAGAACATCAACAGAGGTCATCACAACAGAACATCAACAGAGGTCATCACAAGAGAGCATCAACAGGTCTCACAACATCAACAGAGGTCATCACAACAGAACATCAACAGAGGTCATCACAACACAATGATGTATAAGGAACAAACTCCCCCATTAAGTTACCTGTATATAGCCTCACGAGTATCAAAGGAGCTAAAATTATCCCCTAGAAATTGTGAAAGACTGTAATTGGATGATTCGACTGATGACAAAAAATTGGTAGAATGCAATTACCTGTTTTGTGCACTTTATGGAGGCCACGTGACCGTCCTTGTCCTGTAGGGAACACGTAAGATTTGTTGATCACTCGTACCAATAGTATCCTTTGACGCCACGAGAGAGTCTTTGATGTTAATACTTCCCTTATTTCACAACACATACATGAAATGAGTCAACCATTTTACCATTTTCAAACTGGAATAATTATCAATTAGTCAAGATACAGTAAAAAAAAAACCCGATCATATCTGAGGGTTGGCGACCATGGCCCACCAGTACGAGTTTATACAAAGTCACCTATCATTTCTCTCTCTCCTGGTAAACACAATGACAAAAAAAAATAAAATAAAAATATCAGAGAATAAGTAAAAATGTTGGGTAATAAGAGGAATAGTGTTGACGTTGGTGTACAGGTGAGAAGATGTAGACACACACCTGATGAGCACATTACTGAGGCCAGGTGAAGTGTGTGAGCAGGTAATGACTTATATACGAGGAGAGAGAGAGAGAGAGAGAGAGAGAGAGAGAGAGAGAGAGAGAGAGAGACGGCATGGATAAAGTGATGATGAATGGGCGTCAAAAGAAGGACTAACATACAGGTCATTAAGAAAACAAACAATGAACGATGAAAGGAAGGGAGAGGCGAATGAGGATTTTTGAAAGAGGATGAATGAACACAGCAGAGTGTAATAAACCTGCTAGGATGAGGTAAACAACTGTGTATGTATGTATGTGTGTGTACGTATGTATGTATGTATGTATGTATGTGTGTGTACTGTATGTGTGTGTGTATGTATGTGTGTATGTATGTATGTATGTATGTATGTATGAAGACAGGTGGCGTTGGCGTAAGACGATGAACCTTACGACAGATGGTCAGAATATACTAAAGATCTAATGCATATGTAAGTGTGTGTGTGTGTGTGTGTGTGGCCAAGTCAAGTCGTTTAGGTTAGGTTAGGAGACGGTCACATACTCTACCTAGGTCATTAAGTGAGCTAGTGACCCGTACCGCCACCTGTGTATAATATATCACAGGTGAGGAACATCCGTACTGCCTGTCTCTCCTTACTTAATTCACCCAAAATAATGATAATAAATGAACAGGAAGAACAATTATTAACGTCACAATATTAAAAACATAAAATACCTAAAATAACTCGGGAAATTTTTATCACACGATACTAATAAAACGAAAAAGCATAAAAAACAAACGATAATAAGCAAAAACAGACGATAACCATAAGATATTACTCTAAATACGTGAGAGATAAAGGATTTAGTTTTTGTCTCATGAAACTAAATTCATAGTGCGAGTCTTCCATAAATCGTGAGCGTGGTGGAGGGGCAACAGTCAGTCAGTCAGTCTCTGGGATCTGGGCGCATCAGTGGGGGCTTTTGTCACTACAAGAAATATGCAAATATTAATCTATTCGACAATGGTTGAATCGTAAATTGGCATACATATTGCACCCGAGTATCATGTCCCCCCGCCCCTCCCCCCCCCAAAAAAAATACAATAACTCCTCCCAAATATACGACTTCAAAATGGCTATTGTTAAGGTAAAGTTATCAGTATGAACGAATCTTTGTGAAATTTTTTGGAATATACAAATAAACTTTTAAATGTTCGTTCAAGTTTCTGTTTTTTACTTAATTAAACAAAACAACTTCATTTTTGTCGCTTCAGGTCGAACTAGTTGGTAAGAGAAGATATAATGAACAGGTGATAAGTATTATTATTAATACAATGACTTAACTCCTTCAGTACAGTGACTCAGCCCCTTAATACAATGACTTAACCCCTTGAGTACAAAAAGCTCAATAAATAAGATACCGGTAGTTTAACCCCTTGAATACGACGTCTTAACCCTTTGAATACGACGTCTAACCCTTTGAATACGACGTCTTGACCCTTTGAATACGACGTCTAACCCTTTCAATACGACGTCTTAACCCTTTGAATACGACGTCCTAACCCTTTGAATACGACGTCCTAACCCCTTGAATACGACGTCTTAACCCTTTGAATACGACGTCTAACCCTTTGAATATGATGACCAATTTCCTGAAGCCCATAGTATCACTGTTAAGTCACCACAGTCAAGTAAGTATACAGTACAGCACCTTGACACACGTTCGGATGTGGTGCGACTCAATACCGTAAGAGATGGGTGGTGATTGGTGGAGGTGAATGGATCAGGAGGATGGGTGGAGGCGCATGGATGAGGATAGTGGATAAGGATGGATGGAAGTAAGTGGAGGGAACACCAGAATACAGAAGCCGGAGAGAGAGAGAGAGAGAGAGAGAGATCCCTGGAGGAACTAGCACTTCCTTCCTGTACGAGAGGCGTTACACAATACAGCCAACCTCTCTCTCTCTCTCTCTCTCTCTCTCTCTCTCTCTCTCTCTCACACCTGCCTCAAGAGTAAACAACAGCTCATGGCTCGGTCAACACTACTGACCCTCACCCTAAACATTCGGGCGGTCTTTCAGTGCACCGCAAGGCCGCCGTCGTATAATAATAATAATAATAATAATAATAATAATAATAATAATAATAATCCGGTGGGAAACTTGGGCTATCTCTATTGATGAGGATGATGGATGTTCTTGGCGTGTGAGGGATATTATAGTCAAGACGTGATGACTTAGCCATTTCTCAACACAACTGTCTACTGATTTGATCCTTATTAACGTTGAAGAAAACTAATAATTCCCTTATATATTCAATCAATTATCTTTATTACTGACTAAAACTGAATCTCTTCTAATTTACTACATCCGACTCTATGTTCACAAAGTTCGTAAATAAAGTCAAATAAACAAGAACCTTCTGTTTTCGTTCGTCTTGTGTTCCTGAAAGAGCATCGCCGCCCACTGACACCTGATGGCACTGGTCTTAAGAGCATCGAGACCAAGAGAACGTCGCCGATACGAGGAATGTGTGGGTGTGAATGATGCCACCGTGTTAGTCTAAACACGAACAATGTCAAGAGGACGTGTGTGTGTGTGTGTTTGATCTTGATATCCCGGTCAACAAAGTAAGCATATTTGAGTCTGGCTTCAAAGACAAGCGCGTGACAACTTAAGTTGACGGTGTCAAGGGCAAATAGTGAGGACAGAGAATCAGTGATGATGAGACTGTCAGTGACAGTGGTTTCAATAAATTTAATGTCTGTGAGTATGGCAACTAATTCAGCTTGTAGAGTGGCTGTCCACAGGCAGTGATAAGAGATCCATCAGTATAGATGGTCTGTGTGATGTTATCATCAGTCTGTAGTGTGTGTATGTGTCCAAGAGCTCTCACTTTGGCTGTGTTGGAGATAACGACTTTGTGTAATAAGTCTGGGTGCCGGTGGGTGCCGGCTGTCTGAGCTACCCCTGACCAGCTGGTTAATGAAGTACTGTAGGGGTGGAGGGGATGTCACCCAGTCAAATTTACCAATATTATTCAATAAAAGATCCTAAATATTTACTGGTCAATAAATAATCGATTATCAGAGCTGCCTGTCGATCGTCTTCTCCAGTACTGAGTGGGAGGAAAGAACGCCATCTAGGTGTGGAAAGTATAACGAGACTTTACATTACTGGACATAGCCGCCAGAGGTCCCCACTTCATAGAGGTCTTGGCATGATTAGTATACTTAAAGAAAATATATTAGGGTCAAGGTAAACTGAACCCAGACGACGATAAACATGTTGGGAGCTGTATCATACACCATACAAGAGTCACACACCATAAAACGGTCAGCATACATCATACAAAGCTCAAAACACCATACAACACTCACCATACACCATACAACACTCACCATACAACACTCAAAACACCATACAACATTCACTATACACCATAACGTGACCAAGCACAAGTCTTAATAGTTCACCAGCACAATAAAATAACCACCCATACGAAAGTTGTCACAAAAAAAAAACAATTTGATTTTTACTCATAAGTTTCCGAATAAAAAATAAATAAAATAAAAATATAATAAAAAATAAAATAAAATAAAATATCCTGCACCGGGAAGTCAATTTGTAGGAGTTTTATCATCCAGGATTGAGAATGATGAGAAACTGATGGAAATTGAGTGGTGGATGGGGAGGTGTGGGTGGATGGGGAGGTGTGGGTGGATGGGGGAGGGGGTGTGTGGGTGGATGGGGGGGGGGGAACGTGATGGATTACACACATTGACAAATTGACAACTGGAGTAGAATCTATCTATCTATCTATCTATCTATCTATCTAAGGCAACTCGGTCGGTTGTATACGAGAGCCTTATTATCCTTCCATTTCTTGCTTGCCCTTCACCTCACCTTCCTCCTCTTCCACCTCCTCATCCTTCGCTTCCTTGTCCTCCTCCTCCTCTTTTTTCCCCAGCTGCTCCTCCTCCTCCACCAGCTCCCCCTCACCCCCACCTCGTCAAAAGACAGCCGCACCTCGTCCCTCTTGTAATCACCTTCAATACCTCTATTCAGATTAATGCATCACACTTCACTAGTTCTTGTCATAGGGGCTGCCGGTGGGGTGGTGGTGGGTGATGGTGGGTGGTGGTGGGTGGTGGTGGTGGGTGATGGTGGGTGATGGTGGGTGGTGGTGGATGAGTGATGGGTGATGGTGGGTGGTGGTGGATGAGTGATGGGTGATGGTGGTGGTGGTGGTGGTGGGTGGTGGTGGGTGATGGTGGATGGGTGGTGGTGGATGGGTGATGGTGGGTGGTGGTGGTGGGTGATGGTGGTGGTGGTGATGGGTGATGGTGGGTGGTGGTGGGTGGGTGGTGGGTGATGGTGGATGGGTGATGGTGGATGGGTGGTGGTGGGTGGTGGTGGATGGGTGGTGGATGGGTGATGGTGGGTGATGGTGGGTGGTGGTGGGTCCGTCAGGAGGAGGCAGGAGACGCCCACACTGACACGCGGCCGCCTTTTGTCCTCCTTACCTCCCTCAGTAGACAAGCCTCGGGTACTTTACCTGCTGCTAGACATAATGCATCTTCAAACACCCATTCATCTTACTCTCACACACCTGACTATCTACCTGTTTACTCTCACACACCTGATTATCTAATTGTTTACTCCCACACACCTGACTCTCTACCTGTTTACTCCCACACACCTGAGCATTCATCTACCTGTTTACTCTCACACACCTGATTATCTAATTGTTTACTCCCACACACCTGACTCTCTACCTGTTTACTCCCACACACCTGACTCTCTACCTGTTTACTCCCACACACCTGACTATCTAACTGTTTACTCCCACACACCTGACTCTCTACCTGTTTACTCCCACACACCTGAACAATCATCTACCTGTGCACTACGTTCTTGGTCATCTCATTAATGATGTTCCATAATTTATAGTGTCAAGCGCTTTGTAATCTCTTTAAGTACACTCTATGATATTCTTTCCTTTGATCACACACACACACACACACACACGACCCCCCCCCCCCCCCACTCCCTTTACCTGCAGGTGTTACGGGGTTATAAATATATGCATGTATCACAACCTATTGCATTCATTTACCACGAACTGATGGTTATTGGGGACACAGCCCTTGAACCTTTAATTAACCGCTGCTCTACTCGGCTCAAAATTAAATTCCATTTATTTTCGTATATACATTTTTTTCCCTACGTGTTTTTTTTTTTTTATTTCATTCAATATATCTCTTTCTGTACCCAGTTTTATAGAGAACTTTAACCTTTATTTATTATTGGATTACCTCCTACAAAAAAAATCTTGGTAGGTTCCTAAATTTATGATGTACAGGTAGAATCGTAAAAAATAGTAATTCGCCTCCAAAAAGTAATTAGTTGCCTCCAATAAAAACAACAACAACAACAACATTTTAATCCTCCAAAAACACACAAACTCCAAACAATGCCATGAAGACCCCCCTCCAAACTAGCTAGACCACTCCTAATGTAATCACAGACTCTAATAAAAGTAGTTAAATCGCCTCCAAACTTTTAAAAGGGTCAAACGCCTACAAAAATAGAACAGTAGCCCCCTTCAATATAACACGACAATACCCATTTTTAACAGCTCTATGCCACAGGTGGACTCGATAAACAAACTGCAACACACACACACGTATACACAAAACACACACACATGTACACACACACAAATATACAGACACGTACACACAAATCACATACACATACGTACACACACTTCGTCACATATTCACTACAATACTAATGTCACTGTCGCTACATAACACAGTCCATATATCTACTGTAGACTGTATACTGTATATATCAGACATACAAACGGTCATACATGTGTATTTTTTACTTCAATCTTCAGTGGGCAATAATTCTCAATAATTCCTATAGTAATTCACTCTCCAAAATACTCAGAAGGATTATTTTTAAATAATTTCAAAGCTAAAATGTTTAACATCATTCAGAATAATTAACATAAATATATAATCTGTCATTTCAGTAATTACCCCAAAATCACAGGTAAATCACAGGTAAATCACAGGTAATTTTCTGAGACGTGTTATTAAGCGAACTAAAAGATATACCTATTGTATTTCAACGTTGATTGGTCCATCGACAACCAATGAGAAAAGGTAATTGAGGCTTGGAGTTCACGTCCATTTAAACATGATAGGTATTTGATAAGACATGATAGGTAAAAATTTTATCACACTCCCTCACCTGGCCAACAGATCTCCCTCACGTGGCCAATAAACTCCCTACCTGGCCAATACACCTCTTCACCTGGCCAATACACCCCCCCCCCTCCCTCCCCGGAGTACATTATGACCGTGCCCCACAAAGCTTCACCTAGGTGGCCTTTTGTTTATCCCAGGATACACTTGACGTACGACGACCTTCACGTAGTAAAAAAAAAAAGGGGAGGGGGGTAAAACAATCAAAGGCAGGAGTTTAATAATGAGCGAGGAACAAAACACAGGAGCCATGATAAACACGACAGAGGAGCTAAGACTGTCTTTATTGCTTACACGTTCTTGCATTATTAGTGAAAAATACTAAGATTACGTCCACGCATCTGAAAGACGTGGTGGTGGGGGGGGGGGGGGGGGTAATGGGGGGTGGGAAGAGTAAGGGGTTGTGGGAGGGGTGGGAAGAGTAAGGGATGGTGGGAGGGGTGGGAAGAGTAAGGGATGGTGGGAGGGGTGGGAAGAGTAAGGGATGGTGGGAGGGGTGGGAAGAGTAAGGGATGGTGGGAGGGGTGGGAAGAGTAAGGGGTTGTGGGAGGGGTGGGTAAGGATTAAGTGATGGAGGGTACAAGAATATGTTTGAAAGGAGGAAGATGTCTAAGAGAGGCGAGGTGGGAGGGAGAGGAGAGGTGGGAGGGAGAGGAGAGGTGGGAGGGAGAGGAGAGGTGGGAGAGAGGGAGGATGTCTAAAGAAGTGTACATAACAAGAGTGAGGTGTGAGAGAGAGAGAGAGAGAGAGAGAGAGAGAGAGAGAGAGAGAGAGAGAGATAATAAATCTTAGAGTGAGTGTATATGACAAAAGACGTCTGGAGGAGGAGGAAGATAAAGAGGAGGAGGAGGAAGAGGAAGAAGAGGAACATGAGGAAGAAGAGGAACATGAGGAAGAAGAGGAACATGAGGGAGGGAGGTGGTAAGGAAAGGCTAATCTTGCCGAGTTTCCGGAGAGGTTGAAGTGTGTGTGGGGTGGGTGGGTGGGTAAGGGTCATTAAAACCCCATAAAAAAGGTGGGCCCCGGGCGGTGGGTGGCAGCAGGAACTAATATATCTCACAGGACCACCTAAAGTCTCGCCTCATATATAACCTAACCTAACCTAACCTGTCTATAAAATACTTCCTCCTCCACCTTCAATATATTTCTTCACTCTTGGTACATTAACGAAACACATATTAACACATACTAACACATAATAATACATACTGACACATATTAACACATAAGAACACATATTAACACATAGTAACGCATATTGACACATATTATCACATACGAACACATATTAACACATACTAACACTTATTAACACACGCTGGCACATCTTAACACATACGAACACATTAATACATACTGACACATTAACACATACGAACACACTAACACATACGAACACATATTAGTAGATATTAACGCAGACCAACATAACTAACATAATAAAACATTCGCACATATTAACACATATTTCACTTCCCGGACTCGGTGTTGACATAGCCCGTCAAAACAGTGTATAAGATTTTCTTGGCTGGACGATAGTTAACCAGCACTAGACCTTCACGGGCGAGGGGTCACAACACACTCTTTGTTCTATAGATACTTTCACCACGCACTCATCACCACCATGCCCCCATCACCACCACGCACTCATCACCACCATGCCCCCATTACCACCATGCCCCCATCACCACCACGCACTAATCACCACCATGCCCCCATCACCACCACGTACTCATCACCACCACCTACCCATCACCACGTCTGCATGACCACCACGCACCCAGCACCACGCACACTATTAACACTATGGCACTATCAACACTGAACATTATTAACACTATGGCACTATTAACATTTGGCACTATAAACACTGGCACTACAAAACTATGGCACTCATTACGTAAATAAAAGCACCTAATTACAATTAAAGGTAGTTGAAACTCCCCCCCACTTACCCAGAGAGTCCATAGTTAAATGTTGTCTCTCGTGTGTGTGTGTGTGTGTGTGAAGGTAAATGTGCGGAAAAGTCTTCACATAACAATTTATTAAACTTCTCATATTAATTCCATCAAAGTCCACTGGCATTATCCTATACGATATCACCTTTGATCAAAACACCAATAAATCAAAGAAGACTTCCAACACTGATCAAACAACAAACGATCAAACACACACACATTCTGTCACAACATATATATGAGATCAATCAGGAAAAAAAAACACTACCTTCGCCATATTAATTAGAATCAATTAACAGGTGTAGGAAAAAACACACACACATATTTCATATACACTGAACACAGAGAACATCAGGGTAATTTGGTTATCATGAGAGAACTTATAAACGACGTGAAAGCTGAACGATACAACAGTGATTAATGAATGAGAAAATGTGGATATTTTTACAACATGAGTTACTTCAGTTCACTGGATAAAAATAAAGAGTAAATTGTATTGTATTATTAGGAGTTAAGTTATTCTTGGATGCCTTGTCTGGCACACACACACACACACAAAGAAAATATACATACACGTCCATCCTCAAACACATACACAAACAACTATACACAAAAATATCTATACAAACACACACGCCCAATAGGGTGTGTCAATTTAGGGGGTGAACTGGCTAAATTGAAAATCGAGTAATTTGGTAGCAATTTATTGTAGTCTTTAAGCATGCAAAACAATATTCTGGCATAAATTTTTTTTTATAATAAGTCCTACCTACATCAAATGGATTTTTAAATGTACATATTTGTGAATTTATAACATAACCAGCGTTTGCACACATGTTACTGTTTCAAGTTTCAAATTATTATATTTTATTATCCGTAGTCTATTTGAAAGTAACCAATGCCTTCATACTCTCTTTGCTTTGGTTTCTTGTCATCGGTAGTCTGCTTGCTATTTGTGCTTTGATGTAACCTTCTCGCCTCTCGTGGCTGTAAACATGGCCCGCTGCTTCTGTGACCATTTTCACACATCTCTCCACACTCTGAGTGTGGGAAGGCCACTTCGGCACCTGCATTGGAGTCTCTTTAAGGTTTCTCAATTCTTGGCTAGTTAGACTTGTTGTCAATGGTGGCTCTAAGACTTCCAAACTCAAGTCAACCAATTCTGACAATTTGGTGGCATTGACGTTTATTGGGGGAACTTTTCTTGAATGAAACGAACAGTCTCCCAACTGGTCGTCATATATTAGCATTCCTCTAATCTTTAGAATGACTTCTACAGCCTCGGTTCGGAGATTGGTACATTGACTGCAAAGCATTGCTTGCAAAACTGCTTCTGATCGAGCATACCAAGCGGACCTTCTTGCCACAGGTAACACGATGTCCCTCACTACCTTCCTCTGTGTTCTTACTAGCTGCAATTGAAACAAAAGGTGATTGGGCCCATCCACCCACATAGGATTAAGTTTCACACTAAACCACTGGGGAAGATAAACTCCAATAATATATTCAACAATTAACCTCAAATTCTTCAGCACTTTGCCCTTCAATTCGTGTTTGGAAATCCAAATCCTGCAGAAACGAAGAGCTGTAGTTAACCAACGGCTGTGACTGACAGGTCCAATCTCCAAGAGAGCCAATGACTGAGGCACTTCTCCTGATCTTATTGCTTGGGCAATACGATAAGCATAGGATTGATCTGTGCTGAGATCTTTGATGACTCCTTCAGACAACGCCGGAAGGGGAGGGCCAACTTCGACCTTTGGAAAGGTTGTATTTATTTCTAGTTGTGTTGCTTCATCCAGCATGATGCCAAGGGGACCTGACCACTTGTTGTTGCTCTTTGTAGGACCATCAAGTTCCTGGATGAGATGACGAAGAGGTAGCTCGCCTGTATGTAAATCACATACAATCCAAACAAGTCTTCTTCCTAGTTTTTTCTCTAAATGCGTCATTACACCCCCCTGCCATCCGGTGTTCACTGCAGTTGAATCTCCACCAACAGCCTGCAGTGAACTGCCAAGTCCTCTCTCCTGAACCCAACATAAAATATGATCAGCAATGACCTCTGCATGTTTCTTCCCTTCTACTTCAGTTTCGGGAGCAAAGTGAAACAAAAACCGACCACCAGGCTCAGAACAGACAGAGTAGTGTTCTCCTTTGATGAGACCTGGAAACTTTCTGTTCACTCCCTCTACTTCTAGCAAAACTTTTGTGTCATCTATTCTTCCATCAAACAAAAGACAGGAGAGCCCTCCCTCGCTTAAATCTTTTTCATGCTGATCAGATATTTCCTTCATTATTTTTTCTTGTGCTCTTCTAATTTTATTATGATCTATCACCAAAGATACATCCTCTCGGCTGATGAGGCCTACATCTATCCAAGCGGCAGTTGCAATTTCTGCAGCCTCACGAAGTCCAGCATGGTGGCGAATACTAGCTAAAGCAATGTTTGAAATATTTCTGGTGTTGTATTTCATTTTCTTTGGTAAAGGTTCAGATGGCTCTTTGGAACTATCATCTGATGTTGCTTCCTGTTCATCAGAAGAACTATCAAAGAAGTGATAAACATCTTGACACAGCTCTTCCTCTCTTTGGATGGCTTCTTCACTCTTCATTTTCTTCTTTTGTTCCCTCTCTCGGATTTGTTCTCTCTTCTTGGCATTAGCAATCTGCTTCTTTGTTTCTGAATAATCTATTGAACCCATTTGCATACTTCCTTGGCCTTCTGCCTTTGTCCTCTGTGCCTTTATAAATTCAAGCTCTAAAACAGGGATCTTCTTTTCACGAGGACAACCACAATCAATGTGGGAATTATTTTCTCTCTTACCTGAGTGAGAACAGTTGGATTCAGAACATAATTGTATGGAGCACTTGCAGGTCAAAATGTCAAACAGAGTATCAAGTGTGTGCAGAAATTCATTTTTCCTGGCCAAGTTTCCTTTACCAAGTGATGTTTCAACTGCTTTGTGCCATAATTTCGTTAGTTTTTTGCTCAATAGTTCGACACTGATTAATCACAGGTGGTTTGAATAGTGCATTAGCTTTTGTCCATTGATGCAGAAGAGGGACTATCATGTCATTTATGAGTTCTTTATCTGTATAGTTCCTTCTGTCCTTTGCATTTTTTTCTCGAAGGAGTAACCCTAATCTTAGCATGTCTCTCACTGTTGGAAGTTCTGATACAGGAAGCTCCTTCCCTTTACCAACTAGCAGGCTCAAGTGGGTTGACAACTGACTTCTTGTCTTCAATTTTGACATCTTCACACTATCTGACAAATAGAAAAATATTTCAATGTTTCATAATTCAATTGTTGTTTCAAAAAATATCAATTTGTTTATCAAAAATGCTGTAACAGAAATAACATAATAATTTCTTAGAACATAATGTTTTATACAATGATATAAGTAACTGCGACAATCAATATGCCCTACTTACAATAATTAAAATGTAGAATTCGTCTGGTAGAGTAGGTGCAAGTGCAATGAGAGCAAACCACCGTCTATGATATCTAGAAGGAGAGTGAGCCGGGCGCCTTATCCTCACGTTTGGTACAAGTCAAAACAAGAATTAAACTGTCCCACACGGAGAGCCTGTTCATGTTCATGTTCTGATATGCATATTGTACACAAGCTATAGAACCATAAAATACTCCATAATCCATATGCTTACATGAGATTAGTTAATATCAAGTGAATAATTCTAATCAAGTCTCATTAATTTGTTGAAATACTGATATTTGAAACCTTAAGGTATAATTGATGTAGGTGAGGGTTATTTCAATTCATTTTTGTTTGCTAATCTCAAGTTTAGACATAAAGAGGCACAACATTTTGACTACCAAATTTGATTTTTAACATGTTGACAAAATTGACACACCCTAACGCCCATACACAACACAGAAGCAAGGCCCCCCCCCTCCCCCCCCCCTGAACTCTGCAATATCTCTCCCCTTATTTGCATATTCAACTCCCTAACACTTTATTAAACTATTGGAAATTTGTGGGACTCTATTGTACCATTGGAGTACTGGTAGAGGTTGTCAAAGGCGCGCGCGCGCGCACGCACGCACACACACACACACACACACACGGATATGGTATGATCTCCCGTCTTTACTGCTATCCAACGTCACTTCCCTAGCTAACAAGTTCGACGAGCTGGCAACTACAGTCAGGTCAACCGCCGCGAGCGTCGTTGCCATATGTGAGGCCTGGCAAATTGTGCCTGAAACGTGTCATATTGAGGGTTATCAACTCTTTCATCACCTTCGTTCACAAAGACGCGGAGGGGGCGTTGCCCTCTTCTGTCAAGATGACCTACGCCCGTCACGCCTGGATGTTCAAGTCCCAGCAGATGTGGAAGCATTATGGGTACGTGTCGTGCTAAGAGCCCACCCACGCAACACTGCTTCCATTATAATCTGTGTGGCATACCATCCGCCTCGATCACCCACCAGAGACACTCTTATCAATCATCTCATCACCACCTCAGACCACCTCAGAGTTAGGTACCCATGTGCCAAGTTAATATTATGTGGGGATTTAAATGAAATTGACACCACTGATATCCAGGACCAGCTATCACTATCACAAGTTGTGACCTTCCCCACACACGGTCAAAATACCCTGGACCTTATCTTAACTGACTTAGCGGACCAGTACCAACCACCTCAACCAATGCCTCCTATCGGGTGTAGCACACACTTATCAGTGCTCTGGTCCCCAGCTGCCACTCCCACTCAAGTACAGAGACCCTACATCAAGACCTACAGGCCGATTACTGACTCTGCAGTGCGCCTCTTCGGGCAGTGGATAGTTCACCATCCCTGGACTGAAGTACTTAGCGTGGATGACGTGGAAACCAAATGGATAAATTATACCAACACCACCACGCAAGCTCACCACCACTTCTTCCCCGAGAAGTCCGTCAGATCTCACCCAGCTGACTTGCCCTGGATCACACCTCGGATCAAAAGACTTATGCAACAGAGAGACAGAGCCTTTCATCTCAATGACCACATCCGCTACAGGTCCCTTCGCAACCGAGTCATCCGCGAAATACGCACTGCAAAGAAGTCCCACTACCCAACCAAATTACAACACCTGAAACAGACCAACATCAGTCAATGGTATGGTAAGCTTAAAGAACTCTGTGGACTAAACAATAAGACACACCCCCTCCCCTTCCTTAGCCATCTCACTAGTGTTGACGCAGCTGAGCAAACAAATAACCATTTCGCTACTATATGCCAGACGCTCCCACGGCTTGACACAACCACTCTCCCTGCTTACCTACCAGCCTCCCTTCCCACTGACTTAGTAGAAGAATTTGACGTAGCAAAACGCCTGGACAAACTAAAATTAAAACGCTCTACCACCCCCATTGACTTACCAATGAAACTCTTCAAGGAGTTCTCCCCGGAGCTTGCTAAACCCCTCTGCTCCATCATCAATGCTTCTCTCAGTCAAGCCAGATGCCCAGCTGACTGGAAGACCTCTTATGTATCACCAGTGCCCAAGTCAACCAGCCCACAATCCTTAAATCAGCTACGACCTATTGCAATCACCCCAATACCCAGCCTAATCTGTGAAAGTTTTGTGTTCGACTGGGCTTATGCTGATATTGCAGGAGTCGTAGACCCTCAGCAATTTGGCAACATGAAAACTTCCTCCACCACTCACTGTCTTGTCAGCTTTCTCGATTACATATACCGCCATCTCGAGAAACGAAAAACGTCTGTAGCTGTCGCCTTCATTGATTTCACTAAAGCGTTCGACCTAGTCGACCACAATATAATCATCAACAAAGCTATTGACCTCGGGCTTCGAAGAAGCCTCATACCATGGCTTACAGACTTCCTCAGTGACCGACGCCAAGCTGTACGCTTCCGAGGGGCTGTCTCCACCTTTCAGTCACTCACCTGTGGCGTCCCCCAAGGCACCAAGATGGGACCACTCTGCTTCCTTATGCTCATCAATGATGCCCTAAGAGAAACCCCTGCTCGCTGGAAATATGTCGACGACTCCACCATTGGGATCAGCGTCAACAATTCTGCTCCCAACTATACCGCCCTTCAGGATTTATTGAACAGTCTCCAAAACTGGGCTACCAACAACCATGTCACCATCAACCATACCAAGACCATGGTTATGCACATCAACCTCTCCTCCGACATTGTCCCACCTCCTTCCATTACTCTAGGTCCGAACACACTCCAGGTCGTAGATTCCACGAAGCTCCTCGGCGTCACCATAGACAACAAACTAAATTGGAAGCCACACGTCAATGAAGTTGTCAAATCCTCCAGTTTCCGTCTCCACCTCCTCCGCCGACTCAAGTCCCTCGGAGTTCCTGCACACGAGCTCCTCAGTGTTTACACAACATTCATACTTCCCAAGCTCACCTATGCCTCCCCCACCTGGTCTTCCTCCCTAAATGCCACACAACGTAAACACCTAGAAAAAGTGCAAAAGAGGGCATGCAAGATTATTCTCTCCTCCTCCTACTCCACATATCAAGAAGCGCTCAACACACTGACCCTTTCGACTCTCACTGACCATCACCACGACCTCATCTGCAAATTTGGTAAGAAGCTTCTACACCATCCCCGACACCGGCTCCTACTACCACCCGAGGTCCCTTGTCCGAGAATTGCTGTTCGACACCACAACCGCATCCAGCCCATACGTGCACGAACTGATCGCTATAAGAACAGCCCAGTCCCAACCATTGTAAAAATTATCAATAACTTGTAATACTGTAACACTGTCACTATGTTGAATTGAACTGTAGTTTGAGCTTTTCCCCATCTAAGTTATTATATGTCTTATTTGTGTCACTTATGTTACTTGTATATTATTTGTAATTCGTAACCCACTCCCCAAATATGTAACTGTATATTTTCAGCCTTCTGGCTGCCAAGCTCTTTCAATAAACCGTTAATTATTATTATTATTATTATTATTACACACACGCGCGCGCGCGCGCGCTATATTCCGAAGCTAAATATTAACCTCTGTATTCTGTTAGATATGTAAACTGCAAATTGTTTTCTGATAGAATGAGTGACACACACACACACAAAAACGTTCACTACACACCAACAGAAACATTTCATTGTCAAATATTATTTTCAACATGGCTTCGGGTCACTAGTTATCCACTACATCAAGGAATTTCCAATCAACTTTCACGATTTAGTTTTCATCTGATGTCCATTCTCATAATTTGAGTTTTTAGCCCAACCCAACCAAACCTAAACTGACCCAACCCAACCCAACCCAACCAAACCAACCCAACCCAACCAAACCAAACCAACCCAACCCAACCAAACCAACCCAACCCAACCCAAACCAACCCAACCAAACCCAACCCAACCTAAACTAACCTGAACTGACCCAACCCAACCAAACTTTAACCTATCTAACCTAACCTAACCCGACCTGACCTGACCTAGAAATAATGAGTTACTATACTGTATTCGCAAGTTGCTGGTTGGCTATGATGTTAATATACAGGTAGACGAGTGTTCAGGTGAGATGTGTGGTCACGGGGTACCTGGGTTAACACACACACACACACACACACACACACACACGAAACAAAACAAAACAAAAACCGAAGATTGAAAATAATGATCATAATCTGCGTTAGTATGGAGTGATTGGCGTACGAGGGTTGGTAGAGGGGAAAATATCTATCAGTCAGTCAGTCAGTCAACACATTCTCGGAGGTAAAAATCACAACTACAGTAATTCACACAGAGAAGTAACACAGCGTCACCCACTGCACCTGTAGCCTATCCCAGAATGAACACTGTGGCTCCTCTTGTCTCGGTAGGGTTGTCAAAATTCTTTGTCCGTTGTTTTATATTATCGAACATAATTTTTGTAGTGATAGTTTGAACAGTAAAATTATTCATGTTGTTGTCACTTATAGTTTCTCACTTACACACAAAAAAAAAACGTTGGATTTTTTCCCGTAAGACTTTTCCATTTTAATCCGTAGAAAAGCGTTTGTATACGAATTGTCAACGTGGGATTTTTTTTTTTAGATTAAATAAGGAATAAGACAGACCTTGTATCTCAGTCTGGCTCGAGTGTGTGTTGGAGAGTGTGTTGGATATTGTGTTGAAGTGTGTATGGGAGAGCGTGTGTTGGAGAGAGAGAGGGGGGGAGGGGGGAGGGGAGAGGAGATGAGAGTGTGTGTGGTGTGTGTGTGTGTGTGTGTTTGAGGGAGAGTGAGAAGTATATGTGGATAACAGAAAGAGTGGGAATGGGAGAGTGGGAACAGTATGTGTGGGCGAGTGGGAACAGTATGTGTGGAGGGGGAAGAATGGGAACAGTATGTGTGAGTGAGTGGGAACAATGTGTGTGTGGGGGGGGGGGGGAGTGGGAACAGGATGTGTGGGAGAATGGGACAGTGTGTGGGAGAAGGAACAATGTGTGTGTAGGCGAGTGGGAACAATGTGCGTAGATGAGTGGGAACAATGTGTGTGGGGGAGTGGGAACAGTTTAAGAAATAATAGACACTGAATCTGAATAAAGTGAGAACTAGTGAGAGAACAATGGACTCAGAGCGGTGAGAGGGAGGTGGGAGGGGTGAGAGGGAGGTGGGAGTAGTGAGAGGGAGGTGGGAGTAGTGAGAGGGAGGTGGCAGGAGTGAGAGGGAGGTGGCAGGAGTGAGAGGGAGGTGGGAGGAGTGAGAGGGAGGTGGGAGTAGTGAGAGGGAGGTGGGAGGAGTGAGAGGGAGGTGGGAGGAGTGAGAGGGAGGTGGGTGGAGTGAGAGGGAGGTGGGAGGAATAAGACGGAGAGGGGAGTAGGTAGGTGAGAGGGGGACCTATTCATACGCTCAGATGAGTCACTGGCCCTAAGGTCAGGTCAGGTCAGGTCAGGTCAGATATCACGTTTACTTTCATTTATGTGTTGGGAAATAATGTGTTGGTAAAAATGTGTTGGTAAATAATGTGATGGGAAATAATGTTGGGAAATAATGTGTTGGGAAATATTACGATAATATTCCCTGGAGTTTGTTTGCCTTTTAAAAACATAAAATAAAATTAGATAATATACAGTAAAAAAATTAATAAAAATGTCAGACCTACAGATAGATGGCTAGATGGCTTAAATTACTTAATGACCTAATCGTAAGGTCACAAGGGAGAGGGAGGGAGGGGGGGGGTCAAAGGTCAGAGTTCATTCTTGATACAAACTGTCCAATGGAGGTCAATTTTTACCTTCATCAACAACTATTCCTTCCATCACGATTCTAGACAACTTCCTCAATGCCAGACCAAACATTTATAAACCTCATTCACCCAATTATCTACAAAACACATAAAAACCCATAATTTCTCCAGTCTAACAACCTCGTACGTTGTAATAGACCGGCCATATAGTTAAGTACATAATCCTCTTGTTCGCTCGGGTTCATTCTGACCTAAACCTCATGTTACTGTATAGAACCTAAGCGATAAAGGGTGGTCAAGGAGGCAAGGATAATGTCTGGCCTCTCTGCCTTTGGGGCGATTTCATTTATATGCAAATTTTTTTTCTCATATGCAGTGTCTCGTCTTCCTCCTCCTCCTCCTCCCGACGCACTTAAGCATCACTCAACCTTCATACATGTAAACTTATACACTTTAGAACAGGTATACATACTTAAATGACAGGTATACGTGTATTTGGGAGTGCTGTGTACTCACTTAAAACAGGTAATAACGTGTTTAGATATTTATATATAGGTATATGTGTATTTGAAGATATGTATACACGCTTAAATACAGGTATACATATATTTGAAGAGCTCCACATTATTTAACCAGTGTATATACTGTATTCATAAGCACTCAAAGGTACTCGCGCGCACACACACACACACACACACACACACCTATATATATCTACCTGTTGCATTTCCTCTCGTCTACCGTGAAAAAATAAGAACACTAATTAAGTCACGCTTCGATGACTCAGGTGCGTGAGAGTCAGACCGGATCACCTGTCCTAACCAAACCAAACCAAACCAAACCCAACCAAACCAAACCAAGCCACATCAAACCAAACCAAACCCAACCTAACCCAAAGTAAGTCTGCCGAGTCTGTGAAGGGTTATTGAGTCTCATATATCTGCAAGGGGATGGGGGAGGGGGGAGGGGGCGAAATAACAGGAGGAAACGCGAATTGCCGCCATAAATTTGCATGTTTTTTTTTTTTTTTTGCACGATAGGGTTCCAGGGAGGGGGGGGGAAGGGAGGGGGGAGGGGGGAAACGTGTATGCGTGTGATAGGGGGGGAGGGAGTGGTGGGGTGGAGGAAGGGAGGCGTATAGTACATGTGTGGAGGGGTGTGTGGGGGGCGGAGGAGAAGGTGGAGAGGTTTGGGGAAGAAGGGGGGAGATGGAACGTATGGGGAGAGAGGGGGGGGGGGGCAACGTTTACCTCTATACATATATTTACTGTATGTCACCAAGAGGCAACGAATGCCAGGTAAAAACGTACACGTGTGGGTGTTGGTGTGGATGTGTGTGCATACGTGTGTTTGGCTGTGTGTGTATGTGTTCCTATATGAGTGCACGCCAGCAATGTTTGTGATTGTATATCAATAATACATGTGGGTCTACATATATTGTATGTATGTATGTATGTATGTATGTATGTATGTATGTATGTATGTGCAGAAAAAATCCACTGTAAAAAATCTTATGACCTCAAAATCTGTCATAAAAATATGTAACAGACACATGGGACCAAGTAAGACCCCGGCCAGACCCACGATAGCTTAAGAGAGACCCGGCCAGACCCATGACAGCTAGAAAGAGACCCGGCCAGACCCATGACAGCTAGAAAGAGACCCGGCCACACCCACGATAGCTTAAGAGAGACCCGGCCAGACCCATGACAGCTAGAAAGAGACCCGGCCACACCCACGATAGCTTAAGAGAGACCCGGCCAGACCCATGACAGCTAGAGAGCCCCAGCCGGACACAAAGGAAGAAGGAAGAGCCGGATGTTGCAAGACCGGTTAGATGAGGCGGAGCTCTAGCCGGATGTTAAATATTATTAAAACAATGAAAACTGTCTCATTCACTCACTCACTCTCTTACTCATTCACGTTCACTCATTTTCTCACTTAATCTCTCAAACCCACTCTCATTCACTCTCACATATTTTCCACCACCACCAACAATAATACGCCCCCAAAACATTACTCTACCCCCTCCCCCCTACCCCCCCTCCCCCTACCCCCTCCCTCCCCCAGAAACATTTTACAACGCTCTCACAATAAACACAAATACGTCATAACTACATAAGATTTTTTTTTCCTATTAAAACCTGGAGAGCGGAATAAGCAGAGCCTCTGAAGGTTTGAGCTCGAGGCAGAATCTATTAATCTTGGGAGGTCATTTTTACAGAGCAGTATATTATGGGCCATTGAGGTGAGCCCGGGGTTACTGCCTTGTTACTGTGTGGGTGGGTGGGATGGGCGGGGGTGAGTGGGTGTGTTAGGGGGTGAGTGGGTGTGTGGAGGGGTGGGTGGGGTGGGTTTGGTGGGTGAGTGGATGGGTGGGTTGGGTGAGTGGGTAGTTAGGTGTGTGTAAGTACTAATATCATGGCAGCAATAGTAGAGGAAGGCAAATTACCAGTTGTAATGACAGATGACAAGGGTGGAAAGAGGAGGAGAAAGAGGAGGAGAAGGAGGAAGAGGAGCAGGAGGAGGAGGAGGCACCAGGACTCACACACTGCCGGAAGATTAATCATAAAAAGACACTCACCCGGAGTTAGTATACGACCACCACAATATAACTCACATAAACCTGCGCGAATATTAGCCGGAATTATGATGCTCGCCGCCACACCTGACCTCTCGTCACACCACCACCTGACCTCTTCTTGCACCGCCTGACCTCTAGTCGCACCACCTGACCTCTCGTCGCACCACCTGACCTCTCGTCGCACCACCTGACCTCTAATCGCACCACTTATATACCTGCATTGTTTATATATATGCTCGACCAATTGTAAATTTACATGAAAGATTTTACTATCTATCTATCTAAAGCAGGGGTGGGGAAAATTTGAGGTCTGAGTCTCCCTTTAAACCTCCCTCCTGAGTCTCCCTTTAAACCTCCCCTGAGTCTCCCTTTAAACCTCCTCCTGAGTCTCCCTTTAAACCTCCTCCTGAGTCTCCCTTTAAACCTCCTCCTGAGTCTCCCTTTAAACCTCCTCCTGAGTCTCCCTTTAAACCTCCCCTGAGTCTCCCTTTAAACCTCCCCTGAGTCTCCCTTTAAACCTCCCTGAGTCTCCCTTTAAACCTCCCCTGAGTCTCCCTTTAAACCTCCCCTGAGTCTCCCTTTAAACCTCCTCCTGAGTCTCCCTTTAAACCTCCTCCTGAGTCTCCCTTTAAACCTCCCCTGAGTCTCCCTTTAAACACTGAACTGTAGTATGGTCACCGGCCACACTTTCCCCACACCTGGTCTAAGGTCTTACACACCTGAGTCACCTGTAGTTAATTAGCTTGATGGTTGTGGGGGTTGAGATGGATTTTGAGGATGAGGGAGGAATTTTGAGGGTGGGGAAGGGATTTTAGGGGTGGAGGGAGGGATTTTGGGAGCGAGGGAGGGATTTTGGGGGTGAGGGAGGGATTTTGAGGGTGGGGAAGGGATTTTGGGAGTGAGGGAGGGATTTAGGGAGCGAGGGAGGGATTTTGGGAGTGAGGGAGGGATTTAGGGGGCGAGGGAGGGATTTAGGGGGCGAGGGAGGGATTTAGGGGGCGAGGGAGGGATTTAGGGGTGAGGGAGGGATTTAGGGGGCGAGGGAGGGATTTAGGGGGCGAGGGAGGGATTTTGGGAGTGAGGGAGGGATTTAGGGGGCGAGGGAGGGATTTAGGGGGTGAGGGAGGGATTTAGGGGGCGAGGGAGGGATTTAGGGGGCGAGGGAGGGATTTAGGGGGTGGGGGAGGGATTTAGGGGGCGAGGGAGGGATTTAGGGGGCGAGGGAGGGATTTTAGGGGTGAGGGAGGGATTTAGGGGGTGAGGGAGGGATTTAGGGGGTGAGGGGGGATTTTGGGGGTGAGGGAAGGATTTTGGGGGTGAGGGAAGGATTTTAGGGGCGAGGGAGGGATTTTTGAGAGGAGGAAAGGAAGGTTGGGGAGGAGGGAGGGAAGATGTGGGTGAGAAAAGGAGGGAAGGAATTAAGGGAGGCTGGGAGACGAGGGGTAAGGGCAGGAGGTGAGGAGTAAGGGGAGGATTAGGAAACAAAGGGGTAGAGAAAGAGGAGTTGAGGCATTGGATAAAAAAAATGATCTCAGTGAAGTGTCTGTCAGTCAGTCAGTCAGTCAGTCAGTCAGAAAATCTGTTAATTAATTGAACTGCTGCCACACACGATTAAAAATGACTTCTCATATTTGGACATACATACATACAAACATACATACAAACATACATATATACATACATTACATACATGTTATCGTCTTACGCATACACAAGAAGGAATTACAAAACTCGTTACTCAAAGGAATAGATTTACCCGAGAGAGAGAGAGAGAGAGAGATAACACTGATGCGATTATTCGACAAGATTCAGTAACACACCTGACCGACAACAACCTCAGAATCACGCCAGAGATTCCTTCCTTTGGCAGCCACATAGAATCATAACAGTGAGTCGACAGTAACTCAGAATTATTCCCAGTAAATCACCTGCCTTTAGAATCATACCTTCGATTCACCTGCTAATTAAGATAATAAAGTTACCAGGTGGCTTGAACTATCACCTTGAGAGGGTAATTAATTCATGCCTTCGCCGCCCCTCTCTCTCTCTCTCAGTCAAGACGAGCTAAATAAAGATGGCACCTCATAAATAGACTGCCCCCTCAGGTGGCAACACTCACAACACCTGCCAGACATTTCCGGATCATAGAATTAATTAATTTCACTCCGGGTACGGATCACCGCCCATAACTAATATTAGAAATGATATCTAGTGGTAATGTTTGTCTGTTTGTTTGATAGGAAAGACTAAGAGTAAACTAATAAGTCAAGGTGTTATGGTGTTTTCGACTTATAGTAGATTTGAAGAAAAAAAATAGCTGGGATGGAAAAAATGTATATGGTCATGTCATGTACAGTCGCCCTCAAACGTCCTGTCGCCTCCCCTTCTGAACCACCAACCCCGAGATTGAGACTCGTGATACCGAAGCAATAGATGTTGATGCATTATTCTGTCCATAAATGCTTCAGATTCATTAGTCTGAATCTCGAGGTTCGTGGTTCAGAAGGGGAGGCGACAGGACTTTTGTGGGTGACTATACTCTTACAGTATGGCCATGTTCGATTGTCTCTACATCACGTACCATGAGGGCTCAGGTGGCGACGCAGTGCGGTAGTCATGGGCGTGAAACTGTTTATCGGCTACACTACAACGCTGCATAACACGTATTAAAAGGTTCGTTTATATTTTTACCTGCTTCATAGTTTATATATATATACTTATCACGAACGAGGTAATTCTATTGTTTCATTCCCACGCGTTCAGCCCTGACTAAGAGCTGCGCTGCCACATCTCGTACCTGAGCTGTGGTACGTTCATCTGGAGGCAACTGTACTCTTACAATATAGGTATGAACTCTTTCATGAGTCCTTCTATATACTTCCTACAGTCCCAACTTACTTCACCTGAGGATTAACCACCCTACTGCTAATTGTAGGGTAGGGTAGGGTAGGGTACTTTACATTGGCTCCTGTTAGATTACGATAGGGAGATGAGGTTAGGTTAGGGTGGCGAATATTCAGGTGAAATAAGCTATGAGGGTGGCGAATATTCAGGGAAATAAGCTATGAGGGAGGCGAATCTTCGGGTGATCCCATACCGATCCAAACATGTTCAGTCTTTAATAAGGGAAGCCAGGTGAACCATCTGATACCGTCACCTGTCAGGTCTCCCTCACCGGCTTCACGTAAGAGAAATATTGTGGGAGTTAATAATAT
>CAUDMG010002300.1:522500-528353 GCA_958450375.1 Homarus gammarus | reverse complement strand
TTGTCTTCCTCTTTACCACAGGAATTTGTGTACCTATTAAATACATTAACATTGTCTAAGTAACTATTATGTCTCGTCCTTACATCGTCCTGCACTTGAATTTCCGTTTCATTCGTGTTAAGGGATTTAAACACTTCTTCCAATACTAATCTGAAAAGCTTTGGCGAAATGGTGTCCCCTTGACTATTCACATTTCTTCCTTAACATCATCATATATATCACTAATAATGTCAGTGTACATCTCTTCAGTAACCTGTAGAGTATGTGATGAGGCAGCTGTCTTACTGCATCAATATAACCTTCTCGTAACTGATGAATATTGATGTTAATGGTAAGTCATGTTCATCTTATTCACCAGAGTACATATTGAACATGATGCAAGTTGTCTGTAATACTGTAATGACACACACACACACACACACACACACACACACACACACACACACACACACACACACACACACAGAGCTGCCTATCCTCCTGTACTATCCATCATAGGTGAACCTTGTTATATGTCTTTACCACCGTCCATCCATCATTATATAGGTTGGCAGCAGGTGTCCCAACATACCAAGTTAATTGGAGTATTTTACCTGTCCACAGTAGCCAATAATATTATGTCTCGCCAAAATAGGAAAATTATTGCTTTATTTGTGTTAATTTTTTTCTACTCTTAAAATAACTTAATAGATAATTATTCCTTTAATTCTAGGTCACTTCATTAGTAACTTGGTTCAGTGAGTCTATATGGTGGTTTTTTTCATTCATGACCTTTTTAAGAAAAATATGGGGTCAGAGGTCAAATACCCCAAATAAATTATAGAATATCTGATGCTGTTGTGTAAAACCTGAAGAATTTTAGTCTAATTAATATTTTCATTATTACAAATTATTACTCATAATTAATATTAAGATTATTATCATTGTTGTTTTAATTGGGTGTTGTGGTTACTGTGTCTCTAAATATCATCATTATTGTTTTATTATTAATATCGTTCTTCTCTATTTTTTTGTTTTTTAGTTTTGTTCTTATATATTTTTATCATCACTAATTTACCTAATTTTCCAGTTTTTGTTATCTATTGTTATCATTTTTCGCTGTATATCTTGTTATTGTTTATTTGTTATTGTTTGAGTCTATTTACATTCTGTCAGCTGGTATGTGTTGCCGTCTTGGTGGTCATCCATATTTGCTCTGACGTTCATGTGATCAGCTGTTTTTGGTTTATGTTTATCAAGTCAGCTGACAAGTGCTGATATATATACGCTGAGCCAAGTCTTACTAATCAGCTGTTTCTTGCGGATATTCTGCTGTCAGTTGTTACTTGTTGACGGTCTTGTAGCTCAGCATAGACTGTCATCTGTTCTGGAATGGATATCTACATTACCCTTTCGTTGGTACAAACACAGATGGAAGTCTCTCTGTATTCCTTAATGTTTTTTCTTCAAATTTTTCTGTGTTTTTCCCTGTTTTTCTCGTTTTTCTTTTCCTACGTCTTTTTTTTATTTCATTTTTTTTCTGATTTTCTTACTTCCTTTCATTCTCTCTTTAATGTACTCTTCATGTATGCTTTCCATTTTTGTCATCATCATCATCATCATCATCATCATCATCATCACCGTTGGACCGTCTTCCCTCTATTCTACCAGTGTGTCTTAAGCCTTATTGTTCATTGACCGTCTCCAAATTTCCTGGTTTTACACACACACACACACACACACACACACACACACACACACACACACACACACACACACACTAAAAGACTTCAAGTATATAATGTCTACAAACTAATAACTTTTTCACCCCCCCCTAAAAAAATAATCACTATATTCTAAAAATATTCCAAATTTACCAAAAAATACAAACCCAAAAATTTCCAACATCCAAAAATGAAAAACTGAAAAAAAAAAAAAAACACAATGCTGTAAATAATTGTAAACATGATGAAATTTCTAGGTATTGATGTAAATAAAAATAAAGGTTAACTTGTGTGGTCTGTAGTGTGTCAGGTGAAGGTGATGGATGAGGTGAGTCGTGTGGCGGGTGAGTGGTCGTAACCTTACTGGTATGGCAGAAATGTGACGTAGTTCGGGGAGTTTTTTTTGTGTGTGTTTTGGTAGAGAAAGGGAGGTGGTGTGGTGTAGTGTGGTGTGGTGTGGTGGTGTGGTGTGGTGTGTGGTGTGGTGTGTGGTGGTGTGGTGTGGTGGTGTGGTGTGGTGTGGTGTGGTGGTGTGGTGTGGTGTGGTGGTGTGGTGTGGTGGTGTGGTGTGGTGGTGTGGGTGTGGTGGTGGTGTGGTGTGGTGTGTGTGTGGTGGTGTGGTGTGGTGTGGTGTGGTGTGGTGGTGTGGTGTGGTGTGGTGGTGTGTTGGTGTGGTGGTGTGGTGGTGTGGTGTGGTGTGGGGTGCGGTGTGGTGGTGTGTGGTGTGGTGTGGTGTGGTGTGGTGGTGGTGTGGTGGTGTGTTGGTGTGGTGTGGTGGTGTGGTGTGGTGTTGTGGTGTGGTGGTGTGGTGTGGTGTGGTGGTGTGGTGTTGTGGTGTGGTGGTGTGGTGTGGTGTGGTGGTGTGGTGTGGTGCGGTGTGGTGAAAGTTTTTGTGTATAATTCAATAATATTATAAGATTCATTGGGTTTAGGACTGTGTACATACGCATGGCTGCTTGTTTTACACACACACACACACACACACACACACACACACACACACACGGTACAACCAACACTTAGGCACGCTTGAACATTCCCTGGCAAACATCACTCGCACGCACGCACGTTTAAGAACATGCACGCAATCACGCTCAAACATGCATATGAATATCCTCCACACTGACCTCACACACACACACACACACACACACACACACACACACACACACACACACACACACACACACACACACACACACACACACACATGACATAAACACCATCATCACTCTCTCTCTGTTTGCCATTTCCAACCAGACTGATTCCAATTAGTAGATCAAATAGGGACAATTAACCCGGTAATTGGTGTGCCATTGAAGTTATGACTCGCTGACCTCCACATCGGTATAGGCGGAGCACTTAAAACCAAAACATAAACATTACGGGTTTAAGTTTTTAGGTATTTATGGTTTAATGTTATTTTTGTGTAGGTTGAGGTAAGGAATTTTTTATCCCCTCGTTCTCTTAACACACTCCTTAACACACTCCCTCACACACTCCTTAACACACTCCTTAACACACTCCTTAACACCTTGCCACATTCCCTAACACACTACTTAACACACTCTTTAACACACTCCCTAACACACTCCCTAACACACTTCCTAACACACTCCCTAACACACTCCCTAACACACTCCCTCACACACTTCCTAACACACTCCCTCACACACTCCTTAACACACTCCTTAACACACTCTAACACACTCCTTAACACACTCCCTAACACACTTCCTAACACACTCCCTCACACACTCCCAAACACACTCCCTAACACACTCCTTAACACACTCCTTAACACACTCCTTAACACACTCCCTAACACACTCCCTAACACACTCCTTAACACACTCCTTAACACACTTCCTAACACACTCCTTAACACACTCCCTAACACACTTCCTAACACACTCCCTAACACACTCCCTAACACACTCCCTAACACACTCCCTAACACACTCCCTCACACACTCCCTAACACACTCCTTAACACACTCCTTAACACACTCCCTAACACACTTCCTAACACACTCCCTAACACACTCTTTAACACACTCCTTAGTCATGATAATTCAAATTGCTGACCTCCACTCTCCATCTTTGGGGTCACAGGTACTTAGAGTTTAATGATAGAATGATGCTAATTAAATCATCTTTTTTTACCTGCGAGTGTGTGTATCGGAGACTTGCTTTAAGTGATTCAGGTCGAAGGCAAAATTATAAAGGTTAATCAGTGGTTTTTGTCTCCCTGAGTGAAAGAAAGAAAGAAAGAAAGAAAGAAAGAAAGAAAGTGCTATGTTTTATTTTCTTTGGTTTTGTTTGGTTTTGGTGTTTTATTTTTAAGGTAATTTTTGAGTGGTTTTTTGAGGATTGTGTTTTTATCGTGTTTTCAAATCTACTTTTAATTTAGTTTATTTCTCAATCTGATTCTATAATTAACCAACTAGAATCTACAAACAAAAAAAAATTCAGGTTTAAAGTCGATAAATTATATTTTTTTTACTACAATTTATATCTGATCATCAAGATTAAACATTCAACATTTACAATCATCTCACAGCAGAGGAGATAATAACAATCACTAAATATCAACTTTTTTTTTGGTATATAAACATTTAAGAGTTTAATTATCGTCTTATATTAATAATTATTTACTGGTGTTGATGTTTTTACCGCTGTGTATTGTGTCTGGTAATTTCCCCTAATGAAATATCAGCAGTTAAAGGGCAGAAGAGTTTCCGAGACAGGAAGTGTACAAGGAAATTATCTATTCCCTCTCTTGGTATTTCCTGAAGGCTGTGTGTACGCCGGAAGTTGTGTGTGTGTGTGTGTGTGTGTGTATCGGAGGTTTGGTGTACACATGAATGTTTGTGTATGGGTAAAGCGTGTGTGTGTGTGTGTGTGTGTGTGCGTGGCCAATCGGAAGGTGTGTATGTCGGAAGGTGTGTGTGTGTGTGTGTTTGAAAACCAGTTATAGTCGTTTTGATTAGAAAGTGAAAATTACTAAGAGTCATTAAGTGTTTGATATTTCTCGAGAGTAATTAAACCTGTCGTACTAATTTCATACCCATAATTAAGCTCGACCTCACACTCTAAGTCACCGTCATGTACAATAATAACTAAATGTTTACTGAAATGTTTATATCTCTAACTTGTATAAACTTTGAAATGTTTAATATTATTTAATGTTTAGTGATTGGCAATTATTGTGTATAGTAATTAACGTTTTCTATTCTATGTTTAATGTTTAGATTTTAATTTTTATTAGGCAGTGTTTAACGATTAATGCTTCGTGCTTAAATGTTGGTTTATATTTAAAACATTAATGAACACTGACGTTGACGCTTCTATAAAAGGTTATATAAGGAGAGGTAACATGTGGGGGAGGTAGCATGTGGGAAGGTGACATGTGGGGAGGTGACATGTGGGGGAGGTAGCATGTGGGAAGGTGACATGTGGGGAGGTAGCATGTGGGTAGGTGACATGTGGGGAGGTGACATGTGGGGGAGGTAGCATGTGGGAAGGTGACATGTGGGGAGGTAGCATGTGGGTAGGTGACATGTGGGGAGGTGACATGTGGGGGAGGTAGCATGTGGGAAGGTGACATGTGGGGAGGTAGCATGTGGGTAGGTGACATGTGGGGAGGTGACATGTGGGGAGGTGACATGTGGGGGAGGTAGCATGTGGGAAGGTGACATGTGGGGAGGTAGCATGTGGGTAGGTGACATGTGGGGAGGTAGCATGTGGGGAGGTGACATGTGGGGAGGCAACATGTAGGGGAAATAACATGTGGGGAGGCAACACTTGGGGAGGTAACATGTGGGGAGGTAACATGTGGGGAGGTAACACTTGGGGGGGCAACATGTGGGGAGGCAACACTTGGGGAGGTAACATGTGGGGAGGCAACACTTGGGGAGGTAACATGTGGGGAGGTAACATGTGGGGAGGCAACATGTGGGGAGGCAACATGTGGGGAGGTAACAGGTGGGGAGGCAACACTTGGGGAGGTAACATTTGGGGAGGCAACACTTGGGGAGGTAACATGTGGGGAGGCAACACTTGGGGAGGTAACATGTGGGGAGGTAACAGGTGGGGAGGCAACACTTGGGGAGGCAACATGTGGGGAGGCAACACTTGGGGAGGTAAC
>CAUDMG010002300.1:515000-520000 GCA_958450375.1 Homarus gammarus | reverse complement strand
TTCACCTCGTGGGTCGTCCAGTTATGTAAGTTGCCAGAAGGGGAAGGAATAATGACCCTAAGCCACTACAATAGACTCTCTACATTCTCTAGTTTATATATCAACGAAGCAGCTGTTGGGCAGGGAGCCTTATTGACCTAAAAAAAAAAAGAAGGAATTAAATTATAGTGATCTGTAATTTTACTTCACAATAAATCGTCTCCCCCAAAGTACAGTGGTTAGCTCGATATCCAGGTGCAGGTGTATGTTATGGTGATGGTGTCCTATGTAACCTAACCTAAGCTAACCTAACCTAACCTAACCTATGTAACCTAACCTAGCCTAATCTAACCTAACCTAGCCTAACCTAACCTAACCTAACCTATGTAACCTAACCTAACCTAACCTAACCTAATCTAATCTAACCTAACCTAACCTAACCTAACCTAACCTATGTAACCTAAGCTAACCTAATCTAACCTAACCTAATCTAACCTAACCTTCTGAGACAAGACCTTCAACAGAGGGTATCAAATGTTGTTTTGTTTTGTCAATATATTTCTGCTTTACAACAATTAAAGTCGTCAACTGTTAAACTAAGTCAGTAAACACGCCAAATAAAAATATCAAAACAACAAATTAGGTAAAAATATTAATGGTATTGGTGTATGTATGTATATCTGTGTTTCAACGATGAAGTCTTTTAAACACGTAAACAACTATTTGACTTTAAGAGATCCACCTGTCTGTACACCTGTTTATACCATTAAAGGTTAAGTGATACACCTGTCTACAAGAAACTGTGTCCAACTAACTTTTCCTTGTTTACAGACGCTGAGGAACCTTTGAGAGGATGACACACAAAACACCGAGGACCCACAACACCGCCCTGCAGGACTCCACTAGCCTATGTCCTTCAGCAGGTTATTGGTCCTGACCCTGGCCACGGTGAGTAGCCGCCTACTACCCTTGAAACCCCAGTCTGCTGGTTTTTACGACATGACCAAGTTTTTTTCATGCGAAGAGACCTGGTTCTTTTTTTGTCGTTTTTTATTGTCACTGAGACGTTTTGTGTGTGTGTGTGTGTGTGTATCGGGGAAGTTCTTTTTTTTGTGTTGATTTGTTTGTTAAAGAGTGAGTCATCGTGTTGACCTTCTCTTACGTATGTTATTATTATTATTATTATTATTATTATTATTATTATTATTATTATTATTATTATTCCCTTCGTAACGGAAAGCGTTTATACAGCTTAAGGCTATTTTCGTTCACCTATTCATTAATCCATTCATCCATTCATCTGTCTGTCTGACCGGCCTCTACATTACGTAATCAAGCTTACCACAGTGGTCGCGTACACAGAGGACGTGTATCTATGTGATGTTGGAGGTGCAAGAATTTATTGAAAAAAATATGTATTCTGTTTTTGTAATACGTCCTATAATTTTAAAGACGCAGTTTACTTGTCCAGTCTAATTCAGTCCCCTGTTGGTTATAGGGGCTGTGTCGGTGGCGATATTTAGACACACACACACACACACACACACACACCAGTAAAACAATGACCAAGTTATCGAGAGAGAGAGAGAGAGAGAGTGAGAGATTACGAAATTTCTTCCTTGAAAACTTCCCCGACACCTCAGGATCCCTACCCACGGTCTTAGTCCCGGAACCACACAAAATACCCCATCACACGTTGACGTCAACAACCTCCATCATCGGGAAAGGTGTACCGCTGGAAGAGGTCGGTTTTCCCACAAAATTTATAAGGTACGGGTCCAGTACCGTCTCAGCGGGAGGTACAATTTGGGTACGGGAATCTTGATTGTAAACGAGCTACCGCGAAGACCTGGTATGAGGGGATGGTGAAGGTACTGGTGGGTGGCTAGAGAGAGAGAGAGAGAGAAAGAGAGAGAGAGAGAGAGCAAAGTGTAACTCACATTATATATAACCTTTGACCCATACAAATTCTGTAACATCAACAAATTAGCATAAACTCTAAACTTGTATACAGCTGTCAGTGGAAGTCGTCAGAAACATCATTGTGTAGTATTTTAACTGGCCAAAATACACAGAGGCAATGTCACGTGTTCAATTGGGTTTTTTTCAAGAAAATGTCTCTTTTTTTATAATAGACAATTACTTAGAAAAAAACAGGAAAAACAACCTTTCCAGATGTGATAAAAATTCCTTTGATTTCGCTTTCACAATAAGTGTTAATAAACTAACAAGATGATGAGGGAGGTGGGGCCTTGCATGATGATATTCAACGAGGGAAAGAATAACTGGGAAGAAGACAGGGAAGTAAAGAAACAATAGAGATGAGAAATAACAGTGTTTTTAGGCTTTTGTTTGGCGTGAAGGGTTGTGGCAGGTCGCTCACTACCAACAGTAACTTTATAAAGCGGGGAAAACAATGTATCGTCACTCACAGAAGGGAAGCCATAAGGACGGTAGTCTTTGTGTTGACAGACCTGTAGTTGTGTTTTATTTACTGCCGCCGGGTTCACCTGCCTTCAGATAGGATAATGATACTACTACTACTACTACTACTACTACTACTACTACTACTACTACTACAACTACTACTACTACAACTGAAACTTTTTTACGTCAAAGAACCAACAGAATTTTAGTGTCAACAGAACGTGTCTCTTGTGTGGATCGAAGGGGACTTTGAGGGCAAGGAGGCGGACAGTAGAGATGATTACTGTTGTCAGGTGTGTGTGTGTGTGTGTGTGCGTGTGCGTGAAGGTAGTGGACAGAAGACCTTACTCATAACCTACCCGTCGCTCCTGTCATCCAAACTCAAAGGAAAACAGTGACATCATTTATCCTTCACCATTCACAAAGCAAACTCACCCAAAGCACCACCTCCCTAGGACTCATTTTCCTTCTCCATAACACCAGAACACGCGACGAGGCTCCATGGGCTGCCATCACCTGGTAGTGAGTCGTCAAGGTGTATAATCTCTGAAACTATTGGGTGAAAAAATTACCCAGAACACAGTATTTATAATAGTTTTTGGTCAAGTCATCTCGGTGTTGTCTCCTCAAGTGATGGGGGGGTGTTGGATAATGCTTGTGATACTCTGATTGTGTCTGTGTGTTTCTTGGTGTATTTTTGTGTGAGGTGGGTAGTTGAGTTAGCACAGTTAGGGTTGATGGATATTCATTACTGCAGTCGAGGTGGTGTATAACCTGTACACGAGGAAGAGCTGATGTGATGGTATAGATTGTCCCCCAAGAATTATTTCCACTGTGTGTGTGTGTGTGTGTGTGTGTGTTTAAAAAAAATTACCCAGTTTACGTACATACTAGTGGTCACCGACAGTCCCGCGTGCCTACACATATTGTCGTCTCAGATATTACGAGAAATTCACGTCACGGAGCATTAGTTTGCATCTTCTTGTTGAAAGTTCCTCTTACCATTGCCTCTCTCTCTCTCTCTCTCTCTCTCGTCTACAACTAGAGTTATATTTATGACAGACTTTCCCCATTGTCAGGGATTGCAACATAGGATATATTGCAGAGGAGATCATTGTGATTGATTAAGTACCGTGCATAAATATGAAGTTTTGATTAATCTGTTTACAAAGGTCATTTATCAATATTCTCTAAGTTATAAAGAACACATGTGGTGAGAAAGTGTCTAGGTTTCTATGTCTGATTCGTTCCACAGAGTTATAAAATGTCTAAAATTTATCAGTTAGGAGGTAAATGATTTACTTTACTAGACTGTGATCTGTTGAAAAGACTAAATAGTGAATTGCATTGGTGTTGGAAAGTGAAAATGCAATTGTTAAACTTAGTTGAATAAGGTGACTAAACACTATGGCTATTATTGCAAAGAGTTATATGCAAATGTTGAGAATGTTGCAACTGTCTAGATTGGAATACCTTATTAGTTGCAAAGGGTCAAGTGAGGTTTATCTACTATACAGCAGTAAGAAGGTCAGAGTGATATGCACAAAGGTACAGTACAGCTCGTTGTAAATGTTGACTCGTACAACTTATTGATGTTGCAAAGTAGATATTGAATTGTTGAGATTGTTGAAAATATTTTTATTAATTGCACCTGAAGGCTTACAAAGGGTCAGATGTGATTTATCTCTTACATAGCAATAAGTAATTATAATTAACTAACTGCAGGAAACAACTATTTAAAGGGTTGATTCCTAAATACTGTTGAGGTTGCAGAAAGATTGATGGGGTCATTCAGGTTGTTGCAAAGCGTTTCTTTAAGTGTAACTGATTCGTTGTAAAGGGTAGCAGTGAGTTATCTGGTAGTAAACAACAAGAAACTACGCTTATCTGATCTACTGATTGGCTTATCTGCTATTATCGTGTTGTTGCAGAGATTAACTAAAATTACCTGAGCAGTTGCAAGGGTAAGTCTTAGTAGTCTTTTGTTACAATGAGAGGGAACCACAATCACATATCCTGCAACACGAGTAACTATGATTATGTAATATGCTTCATCGAGTACCTATGATCATATCGAGGCGTGATATAAGAGCCTGTGTTAATGTTTGTTTTGTAGTAACTCCGTCTTGTGCAGGATGTATAATTCTCGCTGGCTTTGATTAGTTAGCATTAGCTGATCTTGCAACAGATAATTGTACTTGTTTTTGATGAAAAGTACAAATTAAGGTTATATTTTCGTGTTTTTATTATTGGTTACCATTACGATATTGCTGGATGCTAACTGTAGCCAGGTGTCCTTGTAGCTAAATATACCTACATATATTTCCGTAAGTGCTAAAGATAACTTCCTTACAGAGTAGATATACCTGTATTCTCTTCAATAAGTGCTGTCTGTCCCTTTAAGTCCCGAATATAGTTGTGTATCATTTAAGTGTTAATTATGTCTTAATGGTTTCTTGAAAATGTTCACAATTACAAAGTTGAAAGCAACTGGGATAAACAGAGAGACGAGTAAACGAAGAGGCGAGGAACAGGAAGAGGAGGAAGAGAAATAGGAAGATGAATATGAGTAGTAAACGGAAGATGAAGAGAAT
>CAUDMG010002300.1:490000-512500 GCA_958450375.1 Homarus gammarus | reverse complement strand
ATACATTACATTATTTATTCATTTATACAGTCATAGATTTTTTTTTCATTTATTTATATACTTATTCAATGCGTGTTTTATTTCATCCATTCATTTGTGTACTAACGGGGATTCCACACACACACACACACACACACACACACACACACACACAGACACACACATACACACACACACACACATCACTCTTATATAAACTTACATCACCACATATGTGTCATAAATACAAATCAATTCTCTCCTACTCGACCTCATAAACATACTAGACACAGTTAACTCGAGTACACGGCGTCGAAACCCATTTGGTACTCAGAACAGAACACACACGAAACTAATAACTCCTGAGAGCCTTATCTTCCTACTCATACAGTCAGTTCACAGCGTCAATATCTATGTCTCTCTGTCTCTCACTGTCTGTCTCTGTCTCTTTGTGTCTGTCTCTGTCTCTTTGTGTCTGTCTCTCACTCTCTCAAATGTGTTTGTTTATTTGTCGTCTATTTATTATGGGTATTTTTTTTCATTTGTTTATCGGTGTTGTCTTTATCTACTTTTCTTTATTCTATCTATTTATTCTCTCTTATCTATATCTCCTCTCTCTATTTATTTATCCTCTCTATCTGTTTCTCCTTCCCTTTCTTTATCTATTGTTACCTCACCTTACATTCATCTCACTCCTCATTTGCATAAACCATCAGGTGCTTTCATTCTCAATAACCGGAGGTCAATGCTGTAGTAACCCTTACTTGCTGTAGGTATTGGCACTCAACTTAATTAAACCCCACCTAACCCACCTAACCTCCAGGTAAACCTATGTATATACTATCCCAGACACGTACAGTATACTCCAGGTAAATCACAGGTATATCACCAATGCCGTGTTCACAGTATTCAAGCTACGTACACACTGTCTGATTCACGTACACACATCCAACCCCATGTATTTTGAGTGCATACAAGGGGGTGTTCAGAGTCAACCCACGTAGTTTAGGGGGTGAATGCTTGGTCGACGTCCCCTTCCCTTCCCTTGCCTTCCCTTCCCTTCCCTTCCTTCTCTCCGCCCCTCCCTCCTCTCTCCTCCCTCCGGGTATTATAGTACAGGAGCCTTATTAACCAAGATTGATAATGGCCTCCTTATGGCCAGACGCAGAACAATAGATGGGTAGTGGCCAGAGTGGGTATTGCTTGCTACGTTGTATTATATTATTAACTAACATGTTGACGGTTGTATATACTGTACCTGTTCACTCATTACTGACCATGTTATTCTGGTGTGTGTGTGTGTGTTTAAATTAATGTGCGTATGTTTCTAAATATTATTCAGTATATTTGAATTTGTTTAAACTCTACACACACACACACACACACACACACACACACACACACACACACTGCCCCTATGACTTTTGCGTCTTGCTGCACCTGAAAAAACATCCCTCACGTGTGTAAAAAACAGCACTATCAATCAGGTCAAAAAAGGCGAAGTCCTGGCGATAAACAGAAGCCAAAAATCTCAGGCATGCGTAAAGAAACAGCCTCATATTTCATGGCTTCCTAAATGGACTTATTATACCTTGTCCATATTTTGTCATTCTAAAGGACGGAGGGCATCAAGGCATCATTTATCACTGTTCGACAAGACACAGCTGTCTATATCAGCCCTCATTATCCCCGCTGTCCTGACCTCTCACCCCTCCCTACCTCCCTCCCTCCTCAAACTCCGTAATTTCTACCATTGTCAGAATCGCTCACTTGCAGCATCCACAGACACTGGTACCGCGGTTAACATTGATAGCTGAAGCATCAATAATAATAGAAGAGGTCACAGAGACAGCAGAAGTGTTGTGAACAGCACAGACAAAAAGAGCAGACGAACCAGTAAGAGCAGCACCGGTGGGTAGTAAGAGAACTGTAGTCTACGGAAAAGAGAGTTTGTTGTTTACAGTACCAGAAATCTGAGCAGCAGTAACAAGAGCAACAACAGGGCGCACCACCAGCTTTCAGACACCTATTTATCATCCCTATCCCGTCTCCACCATTTCCCCACCACTCCGTCACCTTCCCTCCCCCTCTCCTCACACCTCCCCTCTCCCCCAGACACAAGCTAAAGAAGGTCTGCGGGGAGCCAGATAAGATCCTAATCTTAATTTGTGACGGGGTGTGATACAGAGGCCAGACGGGACGCTCCGACTGCCTTCACCACCACCTCCCTCAGAAACTCATAATGCACGCCCCTGCTGCCATCATCGCCACCGTCACCATCGCCGGCGCCTCCTTCGGGAACTTGGGCCAGGGTGCTCACAGATTCGTGCGTTGAGTATAATTTATTTTTTACTGAAATATTGATAAGAAAGCGTGTCTAGTTACGGTTGACTCGTGGTACAATTTCGAAGTTTGGCCGCCGTCTTCATGTGAGAAAGTTATGTGAGACTTTTAGTTTTAACTTACGAGTCTTTGAGGATCTGAGTTCTGGTGAGCAGTAAAAGTTTTGGTTTGGAAAACGAGTTTCCATGAGCCCTACCAGAGACAAGTCCTCGTACCGTAAATGATCTCTATCGCAGGCAGAAGACTGACGAACGTTCGCCTGGAGTACCTTCCCTATAAGCGTGTCATTAAAGGATGACTGGAAAGAGACGCCAGACGCTGTTGGTCGCTCGTATTTATGGCACTGATCAATGATTTCGTTGCCTTTCTGTCGATAATCTGAGGGTATACAAGAGATGAGTCCTCCACGAGACGCCACAGGTTAATGGACTCTCAAGGGCGAAGCTTACAGGTGATGGTCGGATAGACTGTGTGGTCACCGTGCCTCAGAGGAGCACTTATGACAACCTGTCGATAATGTCACAAGACCCTCCTCCTACCCCGGGAATCTTGTGAGGATCTATGTACAGTACTTCAAATAAATTATTAAACGGATAGTCACATAAACACGCATGCATATGGATTCAAAAGTGCATAAGCTTGTATCAGATACATATACTTAAGAACATATATATATATATATATATATATATATATATATATTTATATGCATTAGCTTGTACATGTAAATACGCATTTCAACCCAACACACACACACACACACACACACACACACACACACACACACACACACACACACTTTCGAATACACGTCAGCATCAAGAAAGATAGAATCTAAAAGTATAAAAGTACTTTCTCTTCCCAGTTAAGCCTCTCTAGGGATGAGAAAAGTTAATCACACCGATGTGGCGATAACACAAGAGAACAGACAAGACTGGGTACCTTAGTCTCCGAGAACGATGACTAGAACACAAGAACGAGAGGAAGGACAAAGGTCAAAAAGTTAGTTAAATTCGTCGAAAGCAAAAAAGTTCTCGATTGCATTCCAGATTATGTGTTTTCAGGTAAGTTTTCGAAAACCCTGAAATAAAGGCAAATCCTCATCTAATGGATTTTATGGAGAGAGAAGTCCGTTATAGGGAGGTCTCACTATATCAGAGAAAGGGAGGTTAGACAGACAGACAGACAGACAGTTTTGTTTTGTGGTTCTGTTTGTCATTACGAAATCAATATCAAGTTTATCATCCCATTTCCTGTTTTAGTTGTAATAATCTTATACAATTTTGTAATATTAGGATTAGTATTTATCTTTAAGTAAAATATTTAAAAAAAACTTCACGAGATACATATTATAAGTATATAACCGGTCCGTTATGTATACTCCGTTGCCACAGTCAATAATAACAAGGCTCAACCACTAGCTATGACTAGTACCCCCCCTCCCTCCCCTTCCTCTCAAACCAGGCTCGAAGAAGAACCCGTCAAAGAAAATGAGTCTCTTTGTTTACGAACTCGAAAACTAATCGACTTTGCCAGGTCGGTGAGTTTCAGAGATTTTATTAAGATAATGCCCAGCCAACATAACAGATGAGGGATAAATGAGAGTTCTACTTTAATACTTCATATTTATTGGAAATAGTTTGACCCAAATCGTCGGTGAGAAATAAAAACTCGAAACAGAATATGGTCGTAAATGGAGGCGGTTTGTGGCTCCCCCGAGTACTGAGTTGATGTGAGGAAATGATCTTTACTTTGTCTATATGAAAAGGAATTATGAAGTAGTAGATGGAGCAAGATGAATAAGATAGAGAGGATGAATAAGAAGAACAGGAAGACAAGGAGGATAAACAAGAAGAAAAGATGAAAGAGGTGAAGAAGCGAAATGATATGATAAATGAGGAAGAACTTGTATAATATGAAGAAACTGAAGAATATAAAAAGACGAACAAATAATCGAGAGATTAAGTGGCCAGAAATCCCCAAACAAACAAGTAATGAAGGTCAAGAAGAAGATGAAAATGAAGAAAAAGTGGAAGAAGAATAAGAAACAGAAGCGGACGAAGAGTAAAAATATTAAGAAATTAAACTAAACGAAGATGAAGAATAATGAAAGAAGACGACGAATATGACGACAAAGATAACAGACTCTTTTTCTGTTCTAGACTTTGATATCATAGACACTTCATACTTTATTATACATTATTTGAAACCTTATATCAATAGTAAACTACCTTATTTAATTGTGTATATACGTTCACAATCACACATTTCTGATGAGAGATGACACACACACACACACACACACACACAAATCGGGAGTCTATATCTTGTCAAATCTCCGTATTTTTTATTTAATCCGCCAATAACTCATAATTCTATACCTTGTTTATGTAATGCAAACACTAACAACTTGGCGTTAGAATTATATATAAAAAAAAAAATTCACTATAAATCATCATATAATTGATTTTTAGACAAGACTGTATTTATACTGAAAATTTACTGCACTTCGTTTATTGTATTTCCCAATAGACTTTTGCTATAGGGAATTACGTAAGATAAACATGGTTGTTTTCACTCTTGTTTGCAATTTTAATTTATGATGGAACTTTTTTTTTATAGAGTTGTGTTATAAAAATTCGGATAATATGAGAGGTTTTTTGGGTACAGTTAATTTTTTTGATAAATATTTTCCTGTATCTGTGTAAAATTTTATTTCAGATACATATAAGCACCTGTTAAAAATAGTATGGAGGGTAAGGTGAGGTGGGGGGAAGGTGAGGTGGGGGGAAGGTGAGGTGGGGGCGAAGGTGAGGTGGGGGTAAGGTGAGGTGGGGGGGAAGGTGAGGTGGGGGGGGAAGGTGAGGTGGGGGGAAAAGGTGAGGTGGGGGGAAGGTGAGGTGGGGGCGAAGGTGAGGTGGGGGGAAGGTGAGGTGGGGGGGAAGGTGAGGTGGGGGGAAGGTGAGGTGGGGGGAAGGTGAGGTGGAGGGTAAGGTGAGGTGGAGGGAAGGTGAGGTGGAGGGAAGGTGAGGTGGAGGGAAGGTGAGGTGGAGGGGAAGGTGAGGTGGGGGGAAGGTGAGGTGGGGGGAAGGTGAGGTGGGGGGAAGGTGAGGTGGGGGGAAGGTGAGGTGGGGGGAAGGTGAGGTGGAGGGAAGGTGAGGTGGAGGGAAGGTGAGGTGGGGGGAAGGTGAGGTGGAGGGGAAGGTGAGGTGGAGAGAAAGTGTAATTGGAGGAACTTACGGTAGGAGAGGTAGGGTAAAGGTATAGAGTAGAGTAAGGTGTGGGTGAGGGGAAAAGGGGAGAAGGTCTGGGGAAGGGATATGAGGGGATGTGAGGGGGGATATGAGGGGATGTGAGGGGGGATGTGAGGTGATGTGTGGGGGGAGGGGGAGTAGTGACTATCTCCTGTCTTCGTCGTTAACACTGTAATAATCTGCACAACTGAGGCCTCGTGTCTCTCTTATTACCTCTCCATTCTCTACCACTTTCACTGTCTTCTTCTTCCTACTTACTTACTTACTTACTTACTTGACTTACTTATTTACTTAACTTACTTGACTTACTTACTTGACTTACTTACTTGACTTACTTATTTACTTAACTTACTTGACTTACTTACTTGACTTACTTACTTGACTTACTTACTTACTACTTACTTACTTGACTTACTTGACTTACTTGACTTACTTACTTACTTACTTGACTAACTTGACTTACTTACTTACTTACTTGACTTACTTGACTTACTTACTTACTTAACTTACTTGACTTACTTACTTGACTTACTTACTTACTTACTTGACTTACTTACTTATTGTCTCTTCCCTTCCCTGTCATCCCCTCCTACCCCCTATACCCTCTCCTACCCTTTCCTTCCCCTTCCCTCATCCCCTTCCCCTCCCACTCCCCATCACATCACTACCCACCCATCCCCCAGGTCACCCCATCAGACGGCCCATCACCCCATATTTGTCCCACACTCCCCCTGGATGATGGTGGGCAACCAGACACAGTATCATGATGGATGACACATGCAGCCGTCATCCGTCTTTGGCCTTGCTGGATGCAACATATGATAAGTTACAGAAGAAATCCTTTGGCTTATTTGATATATAATGTGTACTTGTATATACGTTATGCTGAAAGAGAGAGAGAGAGAGAGAGAGAGAGAGAGAGAGAGAGAGAGAGAGACCTCACTTATCATACTAAAAAAAAAACACGATACTTAAAAATACAAAATAAAATCGCAATATTAATCTAAAGTTCAAATATTAAAAAAACCAAAACGATTAATAAAACGAACAAAATGGCGAGAAATGACTAATAACTTTAGAATGAAAATATTACAAAATATTGAACTGAAAACACAAGGAAAAAAAGGTAAGGTGTATGAGACCGCATAAAAGCATCACCGAATGCCCTTATACCGTGACCCAGCTTGACCTCTTGGGTACGATGATTCGGATAATTGCATATTGGGTTATGTCATCGTTCAAAGCAAGATCCCGCGTCGCACTAACGGGGTTAAGTGATTGTACTCAAGGGGGTTTGATGACTCATTGTAGTGAAGATAACAAACACGTACTGAAAGGGTTAAATTTTGGTACTTAGTGATATGAGTACGTATTGAGAAGGTTAAATTATGTTATTTCATGGTGTAAGCACGTACTCAGTGTTCAAGTTATCGAAATACTTCGCTTAAGTACGTACCCAAAAGGCTTAAGTTATGGTGCTCAATAATGTAGGTTTGTTATCGTCCTCAGTGATCTAGTTGTAGCTTGAGAGATAGAGAGAGAGAGAGAGAGAGAGAGAGAGAGAGAGAGAGTCAAAACCATGTTAAAATGTAATTAAGATATGCCAGAAATATCAATAACACGTGATACCAACAGACAATAATATATTCATCTTAACAATAAACCCATTAGGATCCATTTCTCTCGCCATTAACCCATTAAAACCCACGCCTTCTCCTCCCATTATACCCATTTCCACGCTTAACCCATTCTGTCCTCTCCGTGGCTCGACCCATTACCATGTTTACATACAGGCGCGTGATGTTTGAGGTGCCAATGGCCATTTTTGAACGAGAAATTCAGGGAAGTCATTTAAATTGAAGTTAAGGAAGATATTTCTCAGATGTGTCCAACAGCGGCCATTGTTCAGTCTTGTAAACAAAGCCAAGTGTTACCTGGATCTACAGGTATGATAATTTACAGGTGAGGAAAGTCTTACCTGTCTTACCTGAATTATCGCTGATTATTCTTTGGGTGAATGTTTTGATGATATTTGGAATGTTGTATCTCTCTCTCTCTCTCTCTCTCTCTCTCTCTCTCTCTCTCTCTCTTTCAATGTTTTTAAAAGACGTTGATACTTGTGTAGATCTACGGACACACACACACACACACACACACACACACACACGACCCTCCCACATAGCCTTAATTACCATCTGTGTGTTTTCAAGTCCAAGAATATCTCAAAATCTACGATCATATCTCCCCCAGATCACTTACCGACCCTCCCAACGTATAAACTCAGATATACCAAGATCCTCACACGCCATACAGAGCGTACTGACAGCGAGATGTTATCGTATATTCTCTCATATATCAACATATCTTGGCAGTATATTTCCTTCGTCTTAGCAAGTAGATAGGATCGTATATTTTATTATTATATTAGCATACTTCACTGGTATACCTTAGAAGTCGTATAGGTATAGCATATCATTATATACTTCTTTGTTATAGTTTATATAAATTAATATTATATCTAACATCAGTATACCAATATAGTTTATATTATTAACTCGTATAATTAGTCATTAGATCTCACCGATATAGCTTAGATAACTATATAATCTATATAAATATACCGAACTAATATTCCCTATAAAATAATATATGACGTTAAATATATCACCATTATCAATATCAACATACGCCGCTAGTATATTTCCTATAATATATAAAATTTAAGCTCTAATATAGTGTTATACTTACATATCTTACGCCTTATGCTAAATACCCAAATATGGAAGACGGGAAGAAGTGAAACGAATAAATATCCTTTGGAGAATTCATTGTTCCTGCGAGTTCTCATTATCATCCATCTTGTTAATACGAGTAATACATCCCTCGCTCTCACATAGTTAAGACCGAGAGTATATTTTATCTCCTTCATTATCTCTCTTTCCCTACTCGTTCTTCTCTTTTCTCTTTCTTATATAATCTTCTCTCTGTCTATCTATCAATTCCTCTCTCTGTTCCCTCCTCATTCATCCGACTGTTGTAGGAGGAAGGGGGATAAGGGATAGATGAGAGACTTAACTAGGATAGGGAATAGATGAGAGACTTAACTAGGATAGGGAATAGATGAGAGACTTAACTAGGATAGGGAATAGATGAGAGACTTAACTAGGATAGGGAATAGATGAGAGACTTAACTAGGATAGGGAATAGATGAGAGACTTAACTAGGATAGGGGATAGATGAGAGACTTAACTAGGGCCTTTGATCGCGGAGGGAGATAGTTACTTCTACTATTTCCATCAGTTTCTCTCTCGTTCTCTGTCTATATCTCTCTGTTTCTCTTTGTTTACCTCTTACTATTTATCTTTCTCGATTTATCTCTCTCTTGATCTGTCTCTTTATGTGTTTCCCTTTCTTTCTCGTTGTTATTTCGTTTTCTCATCCCAGATTTCTACCCTGGTACGTATTTTTTCTTGGTTATACGGTGAATATTCCATTATAATTAAGAAGGAAAGGCATCATTAGACTGGGAAACACTAGTCATCACCTCGTAAGGTTAATCAGTACTGCTTGAGGTCAGGAATCAAAGACCAAAGGACTTAAATAAGCTTACTCACAAATACCAAGGTTGGGCAGGGTTAAGGTGTCATGCCACTAGACGCTGTACTAAGGCGGGTTTGTGTCCTTTGTTCGAGAGACTGTGCAAGACGAGAAGTCACGAGACAAAGATTGAATTTGGGGGCTCCTAGTGAATGCAACCAGCTGTCTGTCTGAGAGTTATGAATGTTATACTGAGAACTTGACAAAATTAATTATTTAGGTTAGATTTGATATGTGGATATATTACAGGAAGATCTCAAATGGCTTTAGTATTCAGTTATTCATTTTATTATTGTATAGAATTGTGGAGTTTTAGACTTTGTTTTAGATCTGGTCATATTTTAACCCCTTGAATACAATGTCATAAACTCGGGAGAATAGTTCATCGTATTAAAAGGGTTAAGACACCGTACTGAAGAATTACGACTATATGCTTCAGTAGCTAATTTATCAGACTCAAAGGGTTACGAGACCTCAGGAGGGGGAACATCGTACTCAAATATTTATTGTAATCTTTATTCTTCTTAATAAGACTAAGAAGGTGTGCGACTGAACACAACACAGAGCTTGAGGCAGAGAGTCTGACTTAAGGCTCTTGTATCTCCCGACTCTCCACCTAGTCACCTGTCCTTGGAGTTTCAACTAGTCCTCTCAGTTACCTGTCCTTAGAGTCTCTCGTCCTAATTTTTCTCATTAGTCATTCCTCCTTAGAGTCTTGACCTCTCCTCTCACACCTGGACACTCGCTCCCAAAGGCTCCAGCTGTTCCCCTGACACTCACTGACCTATTCTTAAAGGTTCCTATTGTCCTCTCACACTTACTTACTCGCCTATCCTTGGGGATTTCACCAACACACACACACACACACCTGTCCCTTCCCTTGACCTCTGACCTCTAATACCAGCTTCTGGCCGCCTCAGATTTATCTCAACAATTCATATGCATAAGTGAAGCTTTTTGTCACTGCCATTTGAATATGTGATTATATGTATGTCCGTTGATATATAAAACTTGAATATGTATGTAAGTAGTTGGTACATATGTAAGTTTATGGATTTGTGTGAGTACGAAACATAGTTAACATTAAGTATGTTTTTTTTTTTTTTGGGGGGGGGGGGTTATTGTATGTATGTATGCATGTGTGTACAGGGTATATATGTATGTATGTATGTATGTATGTATGTATGTATGTATGTATGTATGTACTTTGAATATCCTTTAAATGAAAAAGTTGTATAAAAATATGAATACATTTTTACCTGTTAAGTATTTCTAACAAAGGACTGTACCTAAAACAGTATTGTGTCCATCACTATAACCACTATCACCATCACCAACTGTTTACCACTACTCACCATACCTTTACTACCACCATCAATACCACATAACTATCACTCACCACAACTGCACTACCTCCACCACCACCAATTAACCACCTCGTCACTACCCTCACCATCACTCACCAACACCATCTATCACCTCACCACTATCACTCACCATCCATCACCTAACCTCTATCACCACGTCATCACACACTCACCACCATCCCTCACTATCCTCCTCACCACCTTTCATCACTTGCAATATAGTACAGTTATAAACCAATACCGTAAGTGGACAAAAATAACAATTAATTATCACCAAAAGCCTTGTTACACTCACACAAAAGGTCATCACTTAGGCTACGAGGTCACGGTGGCAGTCGCGTGGTGAAAATGTTTTAATTACCATAACTTTAAAATCTGTCGTGTGATTGTGTTAAAACTTAGAATAAATATTGACCATAAATCCAGCTAATTGTACTTATAATTTAAACTAATCTCTTACTTAAAAAAGATCACTGTAGTAAAGTTTAAAATCAAATCATATAATCATAAATTTAAATCTTGTAATTAATGTAATTTTTTCAACTCTAATCTATCTAATAAGGTCACTAATAACATAAAATGAAAGAAAATCATATATAATGACTAACTTGTTATAAATATTGATCACGTGTTCAGGTGGTCACAGGGATAGGTGAGTCTGTTATCATGGACGATCAAATGAATCATATTAGCGTCACTGTGATCACTGGTGCGTGTGAGAATTTGTTTAGTGTCAGGGATTGTTGAGGTGACGGTGGTGTTCTGTGGCTGACAGGGGCATTGGTGCTGTCGGGAGCATGGGAATGTTCTTGGGGCTGTCGGGGCCAAGGGTGGTATCTTAAGTCTGTCGGGGGCACGGTTGGTGACTTAGGCCTGTCGGGGGTACTAGTGGGGTCCTTTAGGCACGAGAGAGAGAGAGAGAGAGAGAGAGAGGGAGAGAGAGAGAGAGAGAGAGAGAGAGAGTCGCTGGCCCCTGTACCGTCAATTTAGCTTCAAGATTCTTAGTACAGATTTAAGATATTTAACATCAAGAATTTTCCAAACTTAAAGATGGATGGTTGACGTGATCTTGTTGTTTCCTCTTGTTTGCTTGCTTGCTTGCTTAAGAGTTCATTGCTTGCTGGAGGAATGCTTTCTTTGTTCACGTTTCCTTACTTCACACACACACACACACACATACTTGCTTAAGAGTTCCTTGCTTACTTGAGGGGTTCTTGTTTGATTGAGGTTTACTTACTTACTTTACTTTTTTTTTGGGGGGGGGTGGATGCCTGAGGTCTCCTTGAGAGTTATTTGCTTGCTTTAGGGGAATTTTTTTATATACAGGATCCTTGTTTGTTTGACGGCTCCTTGCTTGCTTGACTGATTCTTTGGTTACTTGAGACTTCCTTGTTTGCTTGTTTGCTTGAGGATTACTTTCTTGTTGTAAGTTTCTCCCTTATTTTGTCTATATCTCTGTTTAATTTCCTTTCCTTCACTCTTATCTTCTCCCTCTGTCTCTCTCAATCTCTCCCCTCCCTCAATCTCTCTCCTCCCTCTCTTTCTCTCTGTCTCTCTATCTCTCCCCACAACAGCCGCAGCAGCATCTCACAGGCTCATTATCTCGTATTATCTCACGTCATCTCTCGTTATCTCGTCCATCACCAAGACTCCCAAGCACACCTCCTTGATCAGAGTCTGATAGGATCGTACTAACAGCCTCGTTAGCCAGTTTACAGCGTGGGAGGGGTAGGGGATTGGGGAGTCGAAGCACGCGATACTAAACCTGATCGTGGTTTTAACAGCTACGGTACGTCAGATTGATGATTGTGTGGGGGGGGGGGGGGGTTGTGGGATTCGAACCTGCTCTTCTGTGTGTGTTTTGGTGGTTCGGATAGTAAAATAGAGCTTGGTTTAACAGTTCCGGGATATCAGATAATATGATCTGGAGGTAAAAGGATTCGAACTAGATGTGTTGTGTGTTTCATTTGTTCGAACCTGTAGGGAGATTAGCTGCTACTGTAGGTTATTCCAGTGTACGAAACTTTTAAACTCTAAATGTGTTATTTCTCGTGGAATTGATATTAATGTTGTAAAATACATAATAAGTTTAGCCATTATTGGTGTATGTATGTATGTATGATTGGTGTATTTAAGTTATTCGTATACTGTATTCTGAAACATACGTATACACTCTGATGAAGGCATTATAACACAAATACACAAAAGAAAATACCCTAGAAGGCTTCACCTGTGTGCTGTATGAGTGGTGGGAGAGAGAGGGGGGGGTGTGTATGAGTGAATAACATACACCTGTACCAAATACACAGTGCTAGGCCAAAAGTGTATGATTTATGAATGGTGAGGTGGATGAATGAGGAGTGAGTGTATAAGTGATGGTGTCGTGAGGTGAAGGAGGGGTGGGGAGCAGTGTTGTATTGCCTGGTGATGATAGTGGTGAGGTGGAGGCGAGGTTGATGTTGATGGTGTCTCGTGTGGTGAGGTGGAGGCGAGGTGATGAAACCCGTAGATATGGTGATGTAAGGAGAGTTGTGATCGGTTAATATGGTGATCAGAGGAGAGTTCTGATTGGTTAATGTAGTAGTTAAGAGAGAGTTGTGACTGGCCGATAACTCTTGAGGAAGGGGACGAATTTATTGAATCTTTGCACGAACATATTATACCTCCTTCCTCACCCCGCCCCCCCCCCCCGCCCACTCTTTCCCTACGCCCATCTGCACCTCTCCCCTCACCCCTCATCCTCCTGACTCACCCACCCACCCACTCTAGGACCTCAAACAAGTTGGATTTTTGTCATTATCCGACTGTTTTAACCACAGCATTTAAACCAGTTCAAACATATACAGTGTGTTCAACTTAATGAGAACGGACACACCAACTGTCTTGTTATCAGAGTTTAATCCATTTGCATCAGTTGTATTACTCTGAAATTTGATTTATATATTCAGTCTTCTTTACAAGTATAAATACATAAATATTCAGCTATATTAAAATCACTGGTATATCGACTTTGATAACGTTGTATCATATGACAGAATTATAGCCGAATTGTGTGTAATGTAGCCGACTTGTACTTAATATAGCCTTCCTCAGCGTCGATTGATCGTCATTTGGGTAATATAGTCATTTCAGATAACAAAATAACAGTCTCAAGCAGAAGATACAGCATCTGGGGCGTATTATAGTCACCTTCAGAATAAAATAACCATATTGAGTGTTAAATAGCCGTCTCTATTTCAAAACAGACGTCGTGTGCGTAAAATAGCCGGTGTTGGCAGCACTGAGCCTACCGTCTTATCGATCACTTGGTACAAGGCCTCCACAGCTGTCTCACGCCAACCCGCCCAGTTTCACCACCACAGATGTACAGAGAGATAACACCCCAGGCTCAAGGTCGACGTTCTGTGTTCATACTATAAGGATATTGACCCTAAGAGACCCGAGATTGAAGCACTATCTGGGCTTGTAAACACTGGCTGGACCCAATCTTCGTGCCGCCGTAGTTTTAAGACGCTGTGACCTAGCCAGAGTTGCGGCTACAAAAGGTAATTTGTGAAAAAGTTTCTCTCTCTCTCTCTCTCTCTCTCTCTCTCTCTCTCTCTCTCTCTCTCTCTCTCTCTCAGAATGGTTTTACCGGGACTGTATATTTCCTGACTGCAAATTATATTATCTCGTGTTACTGATTTTTATCGTTATTACCCCGACAGTATTTCACGCAAAAACTTAATTCGTAAGTGGCGAAAAAAAATTACATATAAAACCATGAATACCCCAAGCAACATCATGCAGAACTTCGCGCAGTACACACAAAAACTCAAGCAAGAACTCACGCAACACCCTACACAAAATCTCACGCAAAACGCACCCAAAAAAAAAAAAAAATCAGAACCTCACACAAAATTTTACGCAAAATCGCACGTAAAAATAAAAAAAATAAAAATAAATTCAACATCTTTACAAAATATCTCACGTAAAAACCTCACGCAATTCCTCACGCAGTTCCATCTTTTGCGGGAGTTAGATGAATGGTGTTGGTGTTCCGCTCCGCTTCCTCCCGCCCTCCCAGCACGTGTCGTCCCCATATATAGGTGATACTCCTCCCGTCTTATCTCCTAGTGAGTGAGTGGGAGAGAGAGGAAGAGGAGGAGGAGGAAGAGGGAGGGTAAACGGAAGAAGAAGGAGTGGAAGGGAAGGAGAGGAAGAGTTGTAAAGAAGAAGGTAATAGGAAATGAGGGAGAGAGGATAAGGGAAGTATAAGGGGAGGGAAGGGGGGGGGGTGTGGGGAGTAGGGAGAAGTGAGAGAGAGGGAGAGAGGAGGGAGAGAGGGGGCGTGGGACGGTAACTCATCCATCACACATAGTTTACTCTCTACTCACCGCTTAATCTTTATCTCTTCATCGTTAGCCATTCACCTGATTTTCTTTTATTCATCACTTGCGTTAGCTTGTGGTAGTAGTGGTGGTTGTGGTGGTAGTGGTTGTGGTAGTAGTGGTAGTGGTAGTGGTAGTAGTGGTGGTGATGGTGGTGGTGGTGGTAGTATGCACTCATCATTCACCACACTTCCTCACTCTGGTTTATTCATCATTTAACTCAGCGACGGCGGTGGTGATGAAGGGAGACACTACATTCATCATTCATTCATCACTAGTCATTCATACTTGGGTTCATACCATAGGTTTTTGTTCAAATTTCATACAAAGGAATAACTTTACCTGCTGATTAAGGATCTGGGTTCACAGTTTAAATATTCGGGTCATTAGTGTTAAGGGTTATCAGTACGTTTAATCACTTGCCAGACAAAAAGTTCAGTGTCTGTAAAAACTGGTGAAGTGAGGGTGGTGTTGAACTTAGACAAGAATTATTATTATTATTAGTATTATTATTATTATTATTATTATTATTATTATTATTATTATTATTATTATTACATCGGATAAAACAAACACAAACTTTAAACACTTCACATCACATCAGAAAACATTCATATCTTCATAACTGAAACATAACATAACATAACATAACACAACATAACATAATTCCATTCTTCAGTCAACACTAACTCACATCACGACAAACAAACATTTACAGCCAATTACTCAACAACTGAGAGATGTTTCCGTTTAGGTGTTTCGTCAGACCAGTTTAATATCATACTATTGATTCACTAAAGATAAAGTTTGGTTCTGTTTTATTAGTTTTTTGTTGTACTTTGATTTTGTTTTTCATTATCGTATTATACAGTAAGTAAGGAGTATACAGAATATCTACCCTGCATTAGTCTGTCTGTAGTGCGTGGTGGCAGGCTGGCCCAGTTGGTTGTATGCAAGTATGGGTCTACCTGCAGTCGTTGTGTACCTGGTTCGTGTCCTTTCACTCAAGGATATGATACAAACCTCTTATTAATTACAATATATATATATATATATATATATATATATATATATATATATATATATATATATATATATATATATATATATATATATATTCAACCTGAGAAATTCTATAGCTGTTGTTGTATAGGAAGGGATATCATAGAGCGAGATGGCAGCACCTACCTCGGGAGTACAGAAGACGTGGTGCCAGATCTAGGCTGACAGAATTAGGAGGCACTGTGGGAGAGAGAGAGAGAGAGAGTCTCCTAATCCTTGCTTCTCCTGGTATGATGCAGCAGCTAATTCTAAGTCTGGACATTTAGTTTTCTTTCTTAATTGCGTTGATAATTAGTTCCTCCCCAGCATACTACACAGGACGTGTCCAAATTACTCGCTCACCTGAGACTCCGCCTGGACCTATTAACTAATTGTCCATCACTGACCGTCGTCAGGTACACTGTATCAGCTTCCTTGCCCTACATCAACCACTCCTAGTTAGTCATTAATTCACTATTCCTACGATGTTACGATGTTCTCACACAGAGTTAGAACATCATCTCGGTAGTAATTACAAAAATATTATATAATGGAGTTTCAATATTTTAGGCAGCAATTCAATCTCATTTACAACTAATATCTCAGCAACAGCTCTCACAAGGCACAAGTCTCAGTGGCTTTCAGACAGTATAATCAAATTTGTTCTCAGAGTGTTGGTCGGTTTTTCCAGACTGAATTAATATTCCCTTTCGGTAACCGGTAAGAGAGGCCAAACATCTTCCTTTTTCTTGGTGAAAATGTCCAACTCTGCCAAGCTTCAGTAAGTTCGTGAGATCAGATCTGTTTTAAGTGCAAGGGGTGTTATCGGTGCAGATTTTTACGGCAGCAATGATTATAGACTAGAGAAACGCCCGAATAAAGATATGTTTATAAGTAGTAAGATACCGTATAATGAAGGTGGGGGGGGGGGGGGGTGACGTGCATAGAGCCGTGTTTTTCAAGATGATCTCACCACCAAAAATACGAAATCATGCATAAAATTGGCAAAATTTTACATGTTTATTCATACTTCTTTGTGAAACCTGTGATATGGTAAGGTATTAATATGTCAATTAGTTGTTAATGCGGTATGGACGATGTTTACAACCCATGGCCAACCATTACCTCCTTTCATCTGGTTGGCGGCTTGTAATTGGAAAGCGGTCTAGAGTCTCCAACAAGTTACATAAGGAAGAGATTTGGTTACCAGTGTCATTTAGTATTTGTATAAAAATTGGTTAGTAAGTTATGATATTAGTTATATTAGTTTGAAGAGGTTAAAAGTGTCATTTAATATCTGTTTTTCATTTAGAGATTGACAAGTTAGTTTACAAAAAAAAAAATGAGATGTGCCGCCGATATGATGGATGATGTTTCTTATATCCCCCAGAGAGTACTGCGACATTTCTTAGGCCTCTGTGACTCAGTTTACAAAACAAAGGTTACCGAGAATTGGTCAGTGCCTCCGTTAAGCTGCACTTAAATAGAAAACAAAATATCCCTTACGACTGAAAATAATTTATTACTCTGGTCATGAAAGCTGAGAATAATACAGCCTGAATGTAATATTTCACACAATGCATTTAAATCAGTCTGCATGTTTACTCAGGCGGATACAAACAGTTCATTATGTTATCTACAGTATGTTATCAATCCTAATGGCTGTGGTTAGTCTTTTGTGTTATAATTTGCCAATATTCACTGACATTATTTCTGATTGTTTGAGTAATGATGATGTAGTGTCTCTTACCACCTGGTCCACCTGCAGGTAAACTCCAGGTGGTAACATTCTTTCACATTTGTTTAGTTTATTGATTTTTACAGCGTGTCTCTCCTTGGTGTCACCTTCTTGCCCAACATAAAACGAATTATAACAACAGGTGGATATCGCCTCAGTGTCCGGATTATCAGAGGTTCGCAAATTGAATATTCCTCATAAGTGAAGATAAAAGAAGGTGTCTAAATTACTGACTCATCGCACAAGAGTTATATCCAAAATTACATCAGAATTACGATGAAACTTTACCTTATGTAGATTTGACGATTCACTATCAATTATAGTACCAAAAAACTAGTACACCTTCCTTAATAACACAGAGATAAGAGTGGGTGAACGCATCAATAACCCTGCTTGAACGCACCACCCAGTAACACAGAGGCTACTATTGGATGAGCCAGCATTACAGTATGAAGTGGAATGAAACGAAAGAATTCCTTGTGACTACTGAGGCAAGAGACTAAATTTCACGGTGGGTGCAGGGGCTGGTGAGCTGGCCACCTGTGTCCACTCGCCTTCCTCATTCATGAAGGCTGGGGGTGAGGGAGTGGTTATAAGATACCTTCACTCTCTCGTCTTGATATTTCCTTTAATCTTTCTTATTCCACAGGTGTTGGTATTTAATTAACAGGTGATCAGTGTTGTGTGTTAAATCTCTGATCATCTTTTTCCGTGATCTGACTAGAGAGTTTGGGAATCATATTTCAAGTTTGATAATATTTTAATTAATGTATTTGACATAGACGGTATTTACCTCTGATTTACATACTGTACTTCTGTTTATAAAGCACCATTACTAGCGTCACCATTCTCTTAACACTATCACCAACTTGCTTTCCTTACCACCACTTCAACTACCAGCATCAACCATCATTACACCACCATTACCCCCTCCTCCCCTACCTCACCACCGTTTCACTACCAATACCACCGTCAACAACCATCACACCACCAATATTCCCCTACCACAATAACTCTTCTCTCCTCCCACTACCCCCACCATCACCCCCACCCTTCCCCCACCCCATCACCAATCTTAATCCACCACCACCACCACCACCCAGCTCTTACAGTCTAATACGTTGAACTTCCGCTTGTGTAAGATGTTTTAAAGGGCAATGCTGTAAATTAAATTTCTTTACGTTGTTAAGTGTAAGAAAAAACGATTATTTAGATGAGACAGACAAGTTAATTACCACTAGAGAGTTTTATATAATATTGGGTGCTTGTTGTGATACCTTTTATTACTGATAGAGTTAATATGCCAGTGGTTTTAGGTGCTGTGAGAGCCAGCAAAAGGGTGCAAGAGAGAGAGAGAGAGAGAGAGAGAGAGAGAGAGAGAGAGAGAGAGAGTGTGTGTGTGTGTGTGTGTGTGTGTGTGTGTACAGTACTCCTCTTGTCCTACTTACATGATCAGCTCCAACGCCTTAACACTAAAAAATACAAAAAACATCCCATCGTGTGTGAGTCTGTTCCCCACACAAGAGCAAATCGCACGTGTTTTACATCATACCCAGATTAACAGTACTATATGTAAGACTCTTGTCGTGTTTCAATGCATAGATTATCATATACTTGGTAAAAATTCAGATTATGGTGTCGTTTATATCCACAATAGACGACATCGCTCCTCAAAGCTGTGACTATAAAACCTGAAAATATATGTTACATTATTATAACCCCAGAAAGGTTATCCCAGATTATGTCTTGGTCTTATTTCAGGTTTACACACACACTCGACACACGTCTTCTTGACCCGTTTTTCTCCGCGAACAAAAAAAAAAGGGGGGGGGGAATAGTTTTAACCCCTTTGTTCACTTTTCTGGAAACAAATTACGAAGAATATTTTGTATGAGTTGATTCCCATTGACATCAAGATCTTCCCTCCCATCTTTACTTACTTCCCCCTCCACCTCCCCTTTCCCTCCCTCTTCCCCTCCGCCTCCCTCTTCCCCTCCGCCTCCCTCTTCCCCCTGCCTCTTCCCCCTCCCTCTTCCCCTCCACTCTCCCTCTCCTTTTCGAGCTTCAGAGCCTTCTTAGTCGGCATTAAGCTTTAAATGTAACTTGCTGATGAACCAACAAAAACTCGCGGTTCGTCCTGCTCCAGGGCACCGAAACCTTTTCATGGCATAAATTACGAGAATCCTTGGCTCACTGCTTCGCTCGTGGTGTCCGAAGCTTTGAACCCGGCCATATACAGAATCATTAATACTTCGTAACGAAAACTGAGGATTACCAGAGGCTCCAGAAACGTAATCTGATTCGCGAAAGTTACAAATGAGGAGTTTATGTTCAAGAATATTACAGGTTAAGAGAATTATTTAATACCATGAGGAACCAGGGAGTTAATGGTCAGACAAGAGGTTCGAAAAACTCGCGCGTTTGTTCGAACACACTGAAGCAAATAGCAGTGGTCGCATCACTTGTGGAGTTTATAGGACGATATTACATCCTTGTGTTCCTTTCTCGGACGCAGTAAGGAGTCGGGCGTCTTATCACGTCTTCAGCTAATGTTTGTCCACCGTCGCTTGGGTCAAAGGTTACAATTTGTTAGCTCGGTGTGGGGGCGAAGTGAGGGGGGAGCGAAGTGAGTGGGGTGGCGAGGCGAGGTGGGGGTGGCGAGGCGAGGTGTAGGTGAGACGCCAATGTTGTACTAATCACTTGCTTCACGGCTGGTCACTAAGAGCTCAGGATGGCAACTTTCCTCCTCATTTGTTTGGTTCTAAAACGGGAAATTATAGAATCTTTATTATCCTGATGCATCTCTATAATGCAGTTTATTAAGGAGTAATTATAGATGAGTCTTGATCTTGTCCCATATACAGAGAGTCGGGCTGCCAACCATAACATATTGGTGAATAGTAAACTCCACCCTAGCACGTGTACCTGCCCGCCTTACCTGGCCGGGGCTCCATCTGTCCACACAGCTGGTGAAATATAACCCACACTCCACCTGTCGTGCACAACATACACCATCTGCCAAACCATCTGTCATGATATTAGTCAATAACCTCAACTTCCCTGGGAAAAGAAAGACATGTATCAGAGTCAGTGCGCATCAGATTTAGATATTGAGTTAGGAATGACCAATGAAGGAGGAATATAATTTAACCAGGAATATTATATACACTATTCATTGCACACTCCTTAATCCCTCCTTCTTGGTCGCTTCTCTGCCGCTGTTATTCATTCTCCTGTCTATCCAACTTAGTCTTTGTAAAAAAATGGAAAAGAAAAAGAAGGAAAGACAATAATAAGAGAGAATTAAGAGAAAATGGAGAGAAACACGATAGAACAAGATGGAACAAAATAAACGAGGAAAATGACTGGATGGAACAAAATAAACGAGGAAAATGACGGGATGGAACAAAATAAACGAGGAAAATGACGGGATGGAACAAAATAAACGAGGAAAATGACGGGATGGAACAAAATAAACGAGGAAAATGACGGAATGGAACAAAATAAACGAGGAAAATGACGGGATGGAACAAAATAAACGAGGAAAATGACGGGATGGAACAAAACAAACTTGAAAAATGGCAGGATAGGACTAAGACAATCCTCTCTCAACAACATGAAACAAACACCAGCTGCTGACTCAACCAAGAAGCAAAAAACAAACACTTTACTCCCCACGTTCAGCTAGAGTCATCTCCCGGGGCAAAAAGTTGGCTGAACATCTTGCCCTGCAGAGAGCACTCACCTGGGATCCACACGAAGCTCCATCTACCATACAGAAAGAGCACCACTGCATATGGCAACTCAAGCACGAGGGATGAATCTAAGGCTTTATTGACATGTATAATTTTTGTCGTCTACTGTTACACTGGAGGAAATTAGATTGAACACTGAGCCATGTAGGGAGGAATTGTCTGGTATAGCCATGAAAAGGTTGATCTTGTGTTTTTTCAACTTTCACAGCAAACTAGTGTCTTATTTCTCTCTCTATCTCTCTCTCTTTCTATACTACCTTTTTATCACTTTCTTCTTTCTTCTTCCCTAATTCCTTTTCGTCATCTTCTATCCCCTCACCCTCCTTCCTCTCCCTGTCTCTGTCTTCTCATTCTCCTCCTCTCCATCTCTTTTTCTCTTCATTCCCTCTACTTCCCCCCCCCCCCTCTCTCTCTCTCTCTCTCTCTCTCTCTCTCTCTCTCTCTCTCTCTCTCTCTCTCTCTCCTTCCCTCACCCTGCACACTGTTTGCACGTCTCTTGTTCCTTGGGTTTATCGAGTCATAAATGTCGTGTAAACTTCCATCACTTGACACTCGATATGAGACAAATAAGATAAATCGATCCATTATTACCCAAACGACACTCGCCTTAATGTTTCCCAATTATGTAGATCGATAACAAAAGATTTCCTCGAATGAAAAAAATAAATAGAAGAGAGTGAAAAGTTTTGGCCCAATGATGAAGATTTATGAAAATTTTCCCTAAATGAAGGAAAATTATTAGAATAGAGAGAAAAGTTTTGGTCCAATGACGAATTTTGTATCAAACTTTTCCCTGAACTAGAAAAAAATTGAACACTTTTAAGCTGGCTAAAAGTTTATTTCCTTATTTTTTTTAGTCCTTTATATGGACGAAAACCTGCAACAATATTTTCCTAGTAACTAAAACTGGTACGAATTTTCCCAGTGACTGAAATTAATATAAAACTATAAATATCTACATTAAACACGACAAAGAGTAGGAAAATAAAGACAATTATTTCATTACACTTGGTTCGTACTTTACTTATCCTAATGACAATAAATGAAAACAATAAT